>AP027112.1:7328463-7581504 GCA_028142955.1 Pinctada fucata
GCTGATAGATGTAATTGATGATTGGACAAATTGTTTAGACGGAAAACAGGATATCGATGTTATTTATTTGGACTTTCAAAAAGCATTTGACACAGTTCCACACAAAAGATTACTAAAGAAATTACATAAAAGGAAAAGTTTTTATTTAAACTTTATTTATTTTACAACGTTTAACAAACAAGTTACACAACTTATATTAATGTCTCACGTTGGCTCAGATGTTGGCGTGAGGGTGTCCTAGGAGCAGGAGGAAACCGGAGTACCCGGAGAAAAACCTCCTACTGAGGCCTGGACCTGGGTGGGGGACGAATGGATCGAGGAATTCCTAAAAAATAGAAAACAAAGAGTAGTACTAAATGGAAGGGTTTTTTTTATACTTTTTATTTATTTTTTTTTCTTCATATATATGCTATTAATTACAGACATACATACACACAGACATACAAGTACAAGTAATATCACATCAACACAAAGGTCAAGCATAGACAGTATACAAATACATATACCTGACATTACCGTACAACATTCATACATTACACACACAAAAAAAAAATAAATTCAAATCACACAATCAATTTCAGGTTGAATTAATGAAAAACTGAATGTGAATTTCGTGAGTGGAAAGGTGTTAGAATGAATAGAAATGAGTTTTTCTAGAGTTTTTAATGTAAAGATCCCCATTTGTTATAAAAAATAGATAGTTTTTGATTTCTAGTGAAAACAGTTTTTTTCTAGTCTTTTATAGTAAAGGATCTCTTGTATAGCACCCTCTATGTAGGGTAAACACTTTCTACATTTCTGTTTATAGATATATGACTTAACTATTAGAAAGACCAAATTAATTACTTTATCAGGATAGAATTTTCCAAAGATAAATTCATACTTTTCAACATGTATGTTTATGTCTAATCTTTCGTTTAACCAAGTAACAATATCTTCCCAAATTGGTGTTACAAATTTACAGTCATAAAAAAGATGTTCAATTGTTTCACTTTCAGTTTTACAAAATGTACACTTATCGTTATCTTGAATTTTAACTTTAAATAGTAAAACATTTGTCCCAAGAATTGGGAGTACTAAAAGTACTAAATGGAAGTTGTTCATCGTGGATGGAAGTCACCACGGGCATCCCGCAAGGAACAGTATTAGGGCCGGTACTATTTCTCATATACATTAATTATCTATCAGACGTAGTATACAACATAATCAAATTGTTCGCAGACGACACTAAACTTTTTTGGGAAGTCAGCATCAGAAGGCATTACTCTACAAAATGATCTAGACAGTTTGGCAGAATGGTTCAACGACTGGGGTTACTGAAATTCAACCCGAGTAAACATATGTATCTAGGCAAATCATTATTGCCAGATACATGTATATTAGTAATTTACATGACGGGAAATGCAATCCAACAAACAAGCTGCGAGAAGGATCTTGGAGTACATATTGATAACCAACTACACGTCGTAAACCACATCAACGAATCCGTCAAGAAAGTCAACAACAACAACAACAACAACAACAACAACAAAAAAATAGGGATTATCAAATGAAATTTTATCCATCTGAATAAGGACTCTTTCCTAAACATATACAAATCTTTAGTACGTCCACATTTGGAATATGTACACGCTTTATATATAAAAAGGATGCAAAACTCATAGAAAACACTCAACGTAGAGCAACTAATTTAATAAAGGAAGGGCACGATAAAAAATTTTTTAAACTAAACACCAACAGTGTAACAAGAAGTCACAATCTTAAAATCGCCAAAAACATAGCCACCTGGACATAAAAAAATATAACTTTAACTTTAAATTTCTAAAAGGGCACGATAAAATGGACGGGGATTTTTTTTTAACTAAACACCAACAGTGTAACAAGAAGTCACAATCTTAAAATCGCCAAAAACATAGCCGCCTGGACATAAGAAAATATAACTTTAACTTTAAATTTCTAAAAGGGCACGATAAAATGGACGGGGATTTTTTTTAACTAAACACCAACAGTGTAACAAGAAGTCACAATCTTAAAATCGCCAAAAACATAGCCACCTGGACATAAAAAAATATAACTTTAACTTTAAATTTCTAAAAGGGCACGATAAAATGGACGGGGATTTTTTTTTAACTATAAACACCAACAGTGTAACAAGAAGTCACAATCTTAAAATCGCCAAAAACATAGCCGCCTGGACATAAGAAAATATAACTTTAACTTTAAATTTCTAAAAGGGCACGATAAAATGGACGGGGATTTTTTTTTAACTAAACACCAACAGTGTAACAAGAAGTCACAATCTTAAAATCGCCAAAAACATAGCCACCTGGACATAAAAAAATATAACTTTACCCAAAGAGTAGTGAATACCTGGAACAATTTACCAGAGACCATAGTGAATGCCAATAGCGTAAACTCCTTCAAAAGTCAACTAAATTCCCATTGGAATAACATGGATATCAAATTTCGCCAAATCTGCCTCCAAGGTGACATCAATTATTCAAGACGAAGAGCTAGGATGGATCTAGAGGGCCTACCGGCCAGATGAAAGTTCTACAGACAGATAGGTAGATATCTGCACTGGCCCGAAATTTTCAAAAAAAAAAAAAACCCACTATATTTTGCCGGGCCCATATTCAGTAAAAATCGCCGGCAAAATTTGCTCCTTGACCCCCGGGAAAGGGGGCGCTGGACTCGCCACTGAATCTTATGGTCAATGTGGCGATATAATCCAGTGGCGGATCCAGCGCCCCCTTTGTCGGGGGACGAGGGGCGAATTTTGCCGATTTTCAGCTCACCTCGACGAAGTTGAGTGAGCTTATGCTATACCCCCGCGCGTCCGCGTCCGCGTCCGTGTCCACGTCCGCGTCCGGTTAAGAAGTTTGGGGTAGCTCAGTATTTGGCAAAGTACTGATGCTACAGTAACCAAACTTGCACAAGTGATTCATATTTAGATGCTGAGGTGAACCCATGCATCGGATGCTGCATCTGACCTACATTTTCTGCTTGAGTGACTTGGTTAAGAAGTTTGGGGTAGCTCAGTATCTGACAAAGTACTGATGCTACAGTAACCAAACTTGCACAAGTGTTTCATCTTTGGATGCTGAGGTTAACCCATGCATCAGATGCAGCATCTGACCTACATTTTCCGCTTGAGTGACTTGGTTAAGAAGTTTGGGGTAGCTCAGTATCTGACAAAGTATTGATGCTACATTAACCAAACTTGCACAAGTGATTCATCTTTGGATGCTGAGTTGAACCCATGCATCAGATGCAGCATCTGACCTACATTTTCCGCTTGAGTGACTTGGTTAAGAAGTTTGGGGTAGCTCAGTATCTGACCAAGTTATAATGCTACAGTAACCAAACTTGCACAAGTGATTCATCTTTGGATGCCGAGATGGATCCATGCATCAGATGCAGCATCTGATCTACATTTTCCGCTTGAGTGACTTGGTTAAGAAGTTTGGGGTAGCTCAGTATCTGACCAAGTTATAATGCTACAGTAACCAAACTTGCACAAGTGATTTATCTTTGGATGCCGAGATGGATCCATGCATCAGATGCAGCATCTGACCTACTTTTTCCACTTGAGTGATTTTGCTTTTAAAAGCCAATATTGAGCAAAGTATAAGTGCTACATGTACCAAACTTGCATATTGGATGTGTATCTTTGATCAAACTTTTCATGTAATGACCTTGACCTACTTTTTCCGCTTGAGTGATTTTGCCTTTAAAAGCCAATATTGAGCAAAGTATAAGTGCTACATGTACCAAACTTGCATATATGATTTATTTTTGATCAAACTTTCATAAAATGGTCTTGACCTACTTTTTCTGCTTGAGTGATTTTGCCTTTAAAAGCCAATATTGAGCAAAGTATAAGTGCTACATGTACCAAACTTACATATTGGATGTATCTTTGATCATTCTTTCATAAAATGACCTTGACCTACTTTTTCCGCTTAAGTAATTTTGCCTTTAAAAGCCAATATTGAGCAAAGTATAAGTGCTTCATGTACCAAACTTGCATATTGGATGTATCTTTGATCAAACTTTCATAAAATGAAATTGACCTACTTTTTCCGCTTGAATGATTTTGCCTTTAAAAGCCAATATACATGTATTTAGAAATATGTTTGAATTGAATTTTGCTGCCACGAGGTGAGCTTCGTAATCTGTGATTACCTATGTTTACTGAAAATGAGCAAAAATATAGGGTTTTTTGAAAAAAAATTGGGTAAGTGCCGGGGGAAGGGCGGACGCCCCCTCCGCACCCCCCTAAATCCGCCACTGATAATTTGATCGTCATTCATGGTTACCTTAGCATGAAAAAAAGCAACAAAAACAAGTTTTCTCGTTTTAGTATAAACGGTATTTATTCGTTTTGCAAATTCGCAGATTGTTGGTCTCAATTTTGAATCTTGGTCGTACAAAAACTTGATCATTTGAACGTTTCATGTTTACACAGCATTCACATCCTGCATTCAAGAAACACCGGCTGAAATTTAGTTTGCAACAAAAACTAAATTTGTAAGTTAGTCCATGTTATAACATTGCAATCATCATATTCACTGATCCACCTGTCGAGTCTTGCATGAGTAGCCTTCAAGGTCAGAGGCAACTTGGACTAAAGATAATAGTATGCAAAACAACGGAGTTTGCTGATGAATATCTTCAGATATTGAACTTACCACTCAGTATCTTCACCTCTCATTCAAAATGTTCATGTCTCTATTAAGTTAACAGAGCATAAAAGTTGATTGAGGAAGTTGAGTCAGAGTTGATGAACTCTTCACCACTTGAGTTTCACCCTTGAGTTTATTGCTTCCTACATTTTGTTTGATGAAGTATGGCAGAATCAAAGATGAATTCAAAACCTGAAATGAATAGTAGAAATGGGACTGAATCAAATGGACGTTTCCATAACGTGGAGTCCATCGTAGATAGGATGGTAAACTTCAAAATGGGAGACAGTGATACTGACCATGAAGCCAACTCAATGAATGTGGAGGAATCTGCTCGTAGAGCCCCTAAATTGACTAGGAACAGGTAAGAACATTATGTATAATACACATTACAGTAGTAGTAAATATTCTGATAGTTATGCATAACTCTCCATTATGTTGATTGTACGTATTTTACTATGTACTTTGTGGGTTTGAAGCAGCCAGAATTGTACAATGTATTTACTCATTTATATTATAGGCTAAACAATAGGAATGCAAATCAAAACAAATCTGGGATTCGCTTTGTCAAGGACCTGTCTGTCTAGATGTCACACTGTCTGTGTCACATAAATGGCTACATGTACAACTTCATTGAAATTGAATCAATTATATCTTCATCTAGTCTATCTAAATTAATACAAAAGGTCGAAGTTCGAACAACACCCATTGTGGGTCAAGGTCACCTTCAAGGTCAAATATATAGGGTAAATTTGTAACAGGCAACATAACCTGTTCTTGAACAGTTTAAATGTAGCTGTAAATTTAATATAACATAAAAAATGCTTTCACACAGGCATACACAATTGTTACTTTGTGGTTCTGTTTTCTGCATCATATTACGAAGGCATCCCTTAAACCATGGCGAACATGTAGAAATCTTACTTAAGTCTTGCTGATTTAAGTTAAAGTATAAGAACTTTTATCTCTTTAAAGATTTCATTCCTTTAACATGTTTAAGCATACCTTTATTTATTTTTAACAATGACATGACTGATGTTGTGAATGAATCTTTTGTACATGTATTAGGGATACATGGTACCTTGATTTAAGATGTCATGGTACTGTAAGCATCATAGCTGTCAACTAACCCTCTTTTGTCTGAAAAAAAGTTGACAGGTATGGTAAGCATACCTGTGAAGTCTCCCTCTTTTGGAGGGAGACTCCCTCTTTTTAAGATTTCAAAGTTGACAGGTACATTTGTATGTGTAAGTGTTCATTGTAGTAATGTAAAGATAATTTCTTGAATTTTAAGACGTGACTATGATGGTATCAAGGACAACAGGTAAAGTTGGTAGAATGAAGAATCCTTAGTGTGTATGTAGTGTCTGTTACTTTTACTTTTTGGTGAAATACATGTACTCAATTCCTAACTAATCCTAAAACATCTGAAAGGATCCATGGACAGAATTAACATCCTTGTAAAATGTTTGGGATGTCATGCACATCCTATCGACATGCATGCACAAAGTTGTTTTTCCAATTCAAGGTTGAACTTCCTGCCTGTTTGCATATTGTACATGTATATACATTTAATCAGTGTCAAGCAAGCTGTTATGGGATGGATTGAATTGGCTCTGTCCACCTTTTGGATTCATATGAAACTGCTTTTGTAAATTGCTAATTTTCTGTACAGTACCGTATTATCATGTTTATAGTATGTATTATATATACTAGATAAAAGAACAGCATGACCTCTTGGTGCCAATTTAGCTGCCACTTATAGTAGAAACCCCAACCTGTTTTTTGTCTGATTAAGCAAACTTGTGAATTTTTCTGGAGTATAAGTCTTGTATATAAACTATTGTTGATCATGGCTTTGTTAAGATACAGGTAATATAAAGTATTGCAAAAAAAAAAAAAAAAGAAATATGTAGCATCTCTAAGTTTAAGCCAATTTCTTATTTAGAGTTTGACCTTATTCAAGTCCATGGATCCACATTTAAATTTTAGTTTCTATGGTAACATAATAGATGTTTGGTGTTGTCTGTGTATCGTGTGTGAAATATCATGTGTGGATCTGGAATTTGTATTCCAAAGAGTGAGGAGATCCAATCTATGTTTTTTTATGATTTTGAAAAAAAATTCACAAGTTTTTTTTATCCCCGTGCAACTCTGTTGCGGAGGAGATATAGCATCTGTTTGTGTGTGTGTTAGTGTGTGTGTCCGGATTCTTGTGAACAGTATAGAAGACAAAGGAATCATCATACTCACAGTATAGAAGACAAAGGAATCATCATACTCAGAGAAACATCAAACCTTTCACAAATGTTCCCCATGAGGAGAGGATGAACCCTATTGATTTTCAAGGTCAAGGGTCAAAGGTCAAGATCACAGTGGACTAAGGCTTAAAATCTTTGTGAATAGCATAGGAAAACCTTCCACAAATGTTTCCCATGGGGAGAGAATGAACACTATCAGTTTTCAAGGTCAAGGGTCAAACGTCAAGGTCACAGTGGACTTAAGCTTAAAATTATTTTGCTGATTTCAAAGAACATGGAATTGCGAGGGGATGCTACGCTTGTCATGCCTTTATTGAAAAATAAGCTTTTCTGATAAATTCCCTACCCCTCCCCCCTTAACACCTGCAGCTAGCAGCTCGACCCAATCCCTTTGGATCTGCACATGTTTTGAATGATTAATTTATGCAGCACTGTGTATTGAGGATTTCAAAACTTTAAAAAATGTGAAAATATGTAGTGGAGCTTGAAAATAGAGAAAATTCGGATTGAAAGAAAAAAAAAAACCCCAAGTATTCTTGCGTGTTACTTGTGACTCTCATTCCGATATGGTTACGGAAGAAGGAGGGATACGTATACATGATAAATTCTTTTAAAGGCTAGCCGATATAATCTGACCAAAGGATGTCCTGTACGTAACATGCTTAGTCTATCCTTTAGATTCTTTAAGTACATTCTACGTGATTTCGACGTACATTCATTTGAAACGACCTTGACTTTTGATTAGTCAAAGTACTTGTTTTTGGGACAATGGATGAAAGATACATACAGGAAGTAAACATTTCACCTCTCCAACCACAATTATGCAGTAGTGTCTCATGTCTTATATTTCTATCATTGTAGTTTCTCATATTTACCTTCCTTGTTCTCTTGTTTCTTCCCTCCGCAGATCTTGAAAATTTTCCGGGAGGGATGGGGGGAGGGGGTGTCCAGCGCGACTCAACGTTTCATTCCATGATTTGATTTACATGTTTGGAGAAAATTGCCTGCAAAAGTGTAAAAGTTAGCATTTTGAAAAATTCAGGGAAAGGGGGGGTTGGGTCCTGTTATAAATACATTATTGGTGTGTTTCGTTTCTTTATCTTCTTCATGACTTCCTTTTTTTCATATTTCTATATTTTTAGTCCCCTACCGGCAACGCCGAAGGGGACTCTTAGTTTTTCAACTACGTTGTCTCAAGATTTATGTTCTCTTGATTTTTGCGTACATTAACTACAAGTTACAATAATCAATATGTAAAGTTGCAAGCGCGGATCTAGAGGGGGGGGGGGGGGTCCGGACCCCCCCTGGAATTTTCGAAGCATAGTTTGATAACGCTTTTAAATTTACATATTTCATAAGATTAAGTACCGATTCCCCTTTTCTGTTATGACATTTGAAAAATAACATGAATTTGTATTTAAAATCTTTCATTTTTTGGTCCACATTTCAAAATTTTCCCGGGCTCGCGTACGCTCATTGCATATACATATCAATTTCAAATGATGCTTACCTTTGCAACCCTTATACACACAGGCGCCAGATTCCTAGAAAAAATTACAACCACATCTTAAACTCCCGTTTCTCTTCTCTTTACTCTTTCCTTAAGGCATGACAGCTTCCATATCTAAACACCATCCCCCCTCTTTACCCCCTCAATATCTTAAGTTTCAACATGTTTTCAGCATTAAGCTATATATCATTATTTTCTACAGATATTTTTCTTCATGAATCGTAACCTACTTATCATTGATTATTCGTGCATTTAGCCGCAATTAATCCAAAAAACATGAAATGGAGTCGAAACCTACACTTCACGTTATTCTTAGCATGCGCAGTATGTTAGTTGGAGTTGTCATCCTTGCCGCTAACGGTAAAGTGTAGGTTTCGACTCGATTTAAAACATGGGAGCTGTCATGCCTTGTAAAAGGATAAAGAGAAGAGAAAGGGCGTTTTAGATGGGTTATAGTTTTCTCTCTAGGAATCTGGTGCCTGTGCTTATACATTGTACATCTTTGTCAATAAACAAGTACAATTAACTGAATAAATACAGTAATAGAGGATGCAAATAGTATTATTGTCTGTCCTTTTTATTCCAACTCTTACAAATTTTCGCTGGCTCGCTACCGCTCGCCAGAAGACTATTTTACATATAATTATTTGATTATTATTCAAGAACAGCGCGTTGGAAATTCAAGATTTTCTCCTTTTTTTTTTTTGCTTTTCAAAAAATTTAGGACCAATGAATTTTAGGACCCCTCCTGGAAAAAAATCCTGGATCCGCCCATGAGTTGGTTAGAGAAACATACAGGTATCTATTGAAGGGATCCTTGGAGGGGAATTTCAACCTTTCCCAGACAGAACTAATCATTTAAAATTATTTCTTAGCAATCTTGATTCACAATTTTAGTACCTGAAAAGAACACTTCCAGCATGGCCCCTGATTCCGCCTCCTGAACTCCCTGGCCGTCTCATGGTCATGTTTGAGAGTTTTACAGATGTCCGGACATTGATAATATCAAAGGACGAGGGTTTTCACCTTGTTTTAGTTTTAAGGTAGAGTACATTGGTGACATGTCCCACCTCTGGTCTTAACAACCTTAACAACACACTTATTAAAAGCTATCAATTTCCTAAGATTATTCGGTGACTCAGTCTGTTTGGACCCGTCTGTTCTATCTAAACAGAAAGTTTTTTTTTATAATCACCATAATATTACTGATTGTGCCCTTTCGTTGAGAGTGAACAATGTGGATACCTCAAAGGGAATCCGAGTAAGTTATTTTTGTTTCTTTAATCTTTATAAAAGTAGAAGTACTCTGCATTTGGATGCATGTCATCAGAAAAAGTACCGGTCATTGGAGTCAAAATATAGACCTGTACCTCAGGTGCTACAGTACACATAGAGTACAGAATAAATACCCCCCCCCCCCCCGCTTTTGTGTTTGTATTGTGTATTATGGGGGTAATTTATTCTGTACTCTTTGTGTACTGTAGCCCCTGTGCCTGTACCACTGGAAAGGTTTTGTTATTATAACTCTAATCATTGGAAAGTTAGGACCAAGATTAAAAATGTAATTGACAGACAGACGGACGGACACATGTGGTCGTTGCAGACTGTAACTACGTACATTCTTTACTACTTCTCGAGTAGTGAATCCGATGTTTGTGCTACTGTTCGTTTAACCTTTATATTATTGTAATGAACATTTCTTTCAAATGACAATTTTGGACTATACCCATTGACGGGTCAGGACAAAGTTTAAATACTAGAACTTTGTAGTTTGTCAAATATGTCTCGCGAACGAAGTCAACTTTATTTTTATTCATCTTTTTGGAAGTGTATCCATACAGATCAAAATTTTATAGAGTAAACCGAGCCAATGGAATAATAATACTATTTAGAATGACACATTTTCATGTAAATTTTTCAGAGTAAAGTTCATCTTGTTTTCTTGTATGATATGGACCCATACCCCATACATGTTTACATGGTAACTCTGTGAATCTATGAAGGAAGATGTTCGAGCCCCCCCCCCCCAACCGCCCACAAAAAGTTTGAATTTCTGAACTTTTTAAAGTACACGTATTTGATGAACATAAGACATCCTCTTTGGCAGAAATGTAATGTTAATATAATCTCTACCGACCCCACTGAAATATCTCTAGGCAGATTTTAATTAGAACTTGTAAAAAATGATGAAGAAATAAAAATAAAGAAATAAAAAGTAAATAAACAGGAAAGAAAATTCCCAATGACGCGTAAAAATATTTTCGAAACCTTGACACATTTTTTTTACACCTTTGGTCTACATAACACCACACGCGCGAATCAGGAGGTACATGTAGTAGTGGGGGGGGGGGGGGTTAAATTTATCATTTATATCAAATTCATCATACAATGATCGTGTGAAAATCAAAGGAGGACCCCTGCCCTTTGGAAAATGATTCGGATCCGCTCATCGGTAAATTGTGTCTATGGTCACAATAACATCTCTGTGAATGTTGTGACCTTGTGGATTATAAACAGATTAAATGTGCAGATCCCAGTCAATATTTACATTTCACTTCACAAGTCCACCATGGAGTGATTTAATTGTATTAATACTATTTACTATTATCGAAAATTGCCAATTTATTTTCTTTACCAGACTGACAGGTGTGAAATACTAATAAAAGTACTAGTAGTTGTTCTGTGTGTTATATCTAATACTATTTGTAGCTGGTCCGTCCGTCCGTCCGTATGTCTGTCTGTCTGATTGTTAGTGGTATAGGTTATACGTCCGTCTGTCTTGTCTTTTTCTGAATCTGATTCTCTATGTCAAACATTCTGACCATAGCCATGCAGTCTTGGAGCAGTTTGGCAATACCAACGCATATTTGACCTTGACCTGAGCGGAAATGAATCGTAACATTAAGATGAAAGTAAACATCCAGCTGCCTGTTTCACAAAAATACGAAAAATTTAGGACTTTTCGTAACTTTTGATCGCTTAATACTTCTTATAAATTGAAAATCGCGATGTTTTGTCTCTTTTATATTTAGTATGTAGAAATGATATTAGAAATCACAATATAATCTAAACTGAAGGAAAAAACATTATAAGCTTTAATTTGATAATGAAAGTTACGAAAATTCCAGAATTTTTTCGTAAGATTTTTTGTGAAACTTGGCACAGATACATAATTAACATAAAGTTGAAAGCTTCTGGCAAGGTCAAGATTAGATGACTTAGTTTCAGACAGTAACTCAAATGATTTCTTTTTCCAACGCAGAGTCCCATAATGCTCCGGAAAGCTGCCATCACCTTTGAATCAGAAGGTCAAGGTCAAAGAATTCAGATTCTGAATTCCAAACGAAAGGGATTTTGATTTAGAATTGCGATGACGTCATTTTCGAATACTTGTACGAAGATGTAAAAATGTTTATTTATAAATGAATGATTATTTTAGAAGCTCATAACCATCTTTGATTTTAATTTTGCTTTTATTCTTTTTGTACTTTTGATTCGATATTATGCATGATATTATATATATATATATATTGCAAATATACCAACGTGGCTCATGTGGTACCCAATTATATGTATATAGCTTTTCTTAAAACCAAACCAAGAGTATCTAGTTCGAACATTTTTTGTGTCTATTCTTCATTGTGTGTACATACATGTGTTGTCTTCATTGTGTGTACATACATGTGTTGTCTTCATTATGTGTGCATACATGTGCTGTGTAAGGTTTATGCTGTGTATGGTTTATGGTCATATAACTTTTCTCTATACTTTAAAATATTCATACACAATATAGATATCTATCTATCGACTGTCTCTCTATCCTCAAAACAATGTAGTTACTTTATAATTAAGACTATTTGTATAGCTTTCAGATATTTCTGCATGACAAGTAGATGTAAAACGCCCAAGTTCTAGTATAATGATATAATACTATACTTAAACTATATTGTATACAATTATCATACATGTTTATCAGTGACTATAATATCCAATATTGTAGAGCCAGATTCTAACTTATATCTTATATTCTCATCCTTCTATCATATATTTTAACTATACTGTATTTTAGTCAGTGTAAGTAACAAACTGAATTTCCTCTTTCTTGCAGACGGACGAAATCCTTGTACGGCGTGAGTCCTAACTGTAAATTCGGACCATGTGGGTCGATACTGGAAAGTGGAACTGCACTGTGAGTATACAGTTTACTTTCACTTTACTATAATGAGATATTTCTTATGGTTTCTGGTATCGTCGTCGTCGTCGTCGTCGTCATCACCACCACCACCACCACCACCATCATCACCACCACCACCATCATCATCATCATCATCATCATCATCATCATCATCATCATCATCATCATCATCATCATCATCATCATCATCATCATCATCATCATCATCATCATCATCATCATCATCATCATCATAACCACCACCACCACCATCATCATCATCATCATCATCATCATCATCATCATCATCATCATCATCATCATCATCATCATCATCATCATCATCATCATCATCACCACCACCACCACCACCACCATCATCACCACCACCATCATCATCATCATCATCATCATCATCATCATCATCATCATCATCATCATCATCATCATAATCATCATCATCATCATCATAACCACCACCACCACCACCACCACCATCATCATCATCATCATAACCACCACCACCACCACCACCATCATCATCATCATCATCATCATCATCATCATCATCATCATCATCATCATCATCATCATCATCATCATCATCATCATCATCATAACCACCACCACCACCACCACCACCACCACCACCACCATCATCATCATCATCATCATCATCATCATCATCATCATCATCATCATCATAACCACCACCACCACCACCACCACCACCACCACCACCACCACCATCATCACCACCACCATCATCATCATCATCATCATCATCATCATCATCATCATCATCATCATCATCATCATCATAACCACCACCACCACCACCACCACCACCACCACCACCATCATCATCATCATCATCATCATCATCATCATCATCATCATCATCATCATCATCATAACCACCACCACCACCACCATCATCACCACCACCATCATCATCATCATCATCATCATCATCATCATCATCATCATCATAACCACCACCACCACCACCACCACCACCACCACCATCATCATCATCATCATCATCATCATCATCATCATCATCATCATCATCATCATCATCATCATCATCATCATTTGACATTTGACTGTATTGACAGACTAGACTACATGTGTTTTGAAAAGGAATTTCTTTTAAAGAGATTCATATTCAAATACTTTTTGAATTATTTCCACTTGAACAAAGTTCGATCATCAGGGCATGTCGAGATGCCTATAAATTGTAGTAAGTATTTCCGATTAACCAAGCGTCAACGTTGTCATGGTTACGTTTCGTGACAGTTAAATTGTTCTTAAAGTTCAGTAGTACAGTAGTACACGACGTATATGAATATTGTACTTGGTACTGGTGCATAATCCAACACGGCATCGCCTGATGGTGTAGTTTAGTATTAAACTGATGTAAGTAAATTCTTTTCATCATTAATGATGTGTGTTATATACACGTAAATTAGTTATTTTACAGACGAATGGACCAAGATTGTAAACAGGATTTCAATTAGAAATGACTTTCACAGTCCAAATCACGATGCGCTCTAGTTGCACTGTTTGTAATTAGTATGGGGTACTGGGAATTGAGATGGAAAATAAGTCATCGTATATATGCAGCCTTGAATTTTAATTTTGATGAACGTGCAGAAAAAATGTGTGCATGTATTTTACAGGTTTTCTTCGTTGATTTATTTGAGCACTTCAGTCTCTTTTTCTCAGTTCTGTCCAGAAAACAACATGTTAGAGAGAGAGAGAAAGAGAGAGAGAGAGAAAGAGAGAGAGAGAGAGGGGGCTTGGGGGTCGAAGAACTTTGAAACAATTCAAAGACGAATGACACTGTTACTATTGTATCTTGGTTTCGCTTTCAAACCATCGGTATCTTATGTAATCGACTTAGTAGTATTCTTGAACAGAATAAACACTTTTACATTTGATTTTAAACTTTAAACTATCATGTGCTAGTTGAGAGGCTATCAGGGGGCTCCTATGAGAGTAGTTTGTTTAGAAGGCCAGACTTCCTGCTTTAATGTTGAAGATGTTTGTGCTAAGAGGTACTGTCGCCGATTTGTGTTTGCATTTACTTTTGTCTTTAAACCCAAAGGTTATCTTAGAAATATCTACACGGCGATTTGCTGGTTTTACCTTCCAGATTTTACTAAAATATCTAATATATCTCTATAATGTATGTAAGTATCATACAAGTGAAATGGAGGGAAAATGAATGATTCGATAATCCATATCAAAAAGACAGCTTGTGTTGGACTGTCTTTCTTACACTTCCTCTACCCCCCCCCCTTTCTTTTGTTCTCCTATCACCCTATACCAGCCATACCGGTATTCCCCTACATCTTTTAACTACCCCCTACTCCATACTCAGATCCCTTCTCTCTTTCTGTACCACCCTGCACATCCAGTCTACTTCATTTCACTTACCCCCCCCCCCCCCCCCCTTTCCCTTCTTGTTCCCACATGTTGACCAGATGATAATTCCGTAAATTAGGTGCAAGGAAACAGACATTAAATGATTGCTAATGTTTGTTTAAACTTAAGAAAAGAAGAAAATTCCTCCGTAACAAGGCATACTACCCGGAAATATAAACTCAATGTTAGTATTGTAAGATAAAAATTAAGGAAAACATTTAAGGTATCTATAGATTCCATCTTGTCTGAGGGGTTTTCGATGTGTCTCCGAAAAAAAAAATGGATGGGAGAGAGGAAGCCTGTGCAGACAATATCATGAAGACAACTTAACTCTGATTTTGAATATTTGATTTATACCCCCGTCAACGCAGTGGGAAGAGAAAAAAATGGGGGTATACTGGTTACGTCGCCATCGGCATCCACGGACAAAAACATTAATCTATAATATATCTCTTCAACTACGAGGAACTGAGCTCTAATATTTCACTTGTAGACTCATTGTGACAAGGGTTTTCTAACTTTTGACTAACCTTGACCTTTAACTCTATCCTAGATTTAAAAACTTTAAAATGCACTGTATCGGTTCCACGATGAGGGAAATGGATTTGATATACTTCGTGACAAAAACTTTCATTTTATACAATAACCTTTGAATTAGTGACCTTGACCTTTGAATTTTACAGTCATTCTCTCAAATAACTTTGACCATTGCAAAATCTTTTATATTTCACATGCAAGAATGTTCATTTGATACCATAACCCTTGATTCATACTTTTAAATGAATTCATTTTGTATGGATGTGAAATTTCGTATGTGACAAGAGATTATTAATTATGTTATTCTGTATGACCTTTGACCTTGTGATCTTGGCCTTTGACTTATAGTTAAAAAAATATACTGATATCTTTCTAAGATATTGAAGGGAAGACTGACTTAAAATTAATGAAATAATTTGAAAAATACACGTACACTCAAAAGAAGGTAAATAATCTTTACAAAAAATGCGTCCACAATGTAGAATGCTAAATACAATCATCGCACCAGGATAAGGACAGAAAAAGGTGTCGTTAAAATCTACCAGGAAGTTAACTTGGGTCATAAATAAAATTCAATAGGTGAATAGACAATCGATATTTATGCCGCATTTTTCTCAAGATGTAATCATTTGTACTTCCTTCTTTTTACAGTGATTACACGTATATGAGTAGTTAACTTGACTCTTATTGAATCCGTATTTTAAGTAAATTCATGCATTTGTAGTTTACAGAATTAAGACGGACGTATAATTCCAGGATCTCCTATAACACGATGTTGACTATCAGATCCTCTATGTATTTCTGATTGATTCCGTTATATTACTATTCAACGAAGTTTCATCACGTCCGTCTGCCATCTGTCGGTCTGTTCGAAATAACACCACTTCCGAAGTATGATACTTGAAGCAAAGCGGACATAAAAATTGAATTGTACCCACAGGGATATATCGCGCTTCCCGTTTGCTTGATGTATTATTTAAAAAAAAAACACTCATAGTGCTATCAAAGCAACCGGGAAGCGCGATAAATCCCTGTGATAGTACCGTAATTGATGTTAGAGTATTTGTGGAATATGAACAAAATACGATTCTGATCTGTCCTTGGCGTAAGGATTATCCTGTATGATTGTTATATGGTCAGAGTTTCTAAAATCAAGAAGTAGTACCTGACAAAAACATTGATCCGCCAAACAATTTAGAATTCTGAAAAAAAAGAAGTTTTTCATATGTTCGCTGATTCTCCCTTTGTACAAATCAAGACGTTGTGACGAGAGCCCGCGGCCAGCATTCACGTACCTAGATGATGTACGGATGTACTCAAACTTTCATATCTATGCAAAACATCCGTTATCAGTTTTATGTCAGTCAATACTGAGGACAATATGCTCAAAATTATTCAATATTTTTTTCTTATTTTTTACGCATTCAGTTTGTCATTGTGCAATGTGTGTTGTTTTATTCTTTCCACACAAAATTATAGATTTTATGTTTAAGGCTGTGTTGTGTACATGTATATTCGTCTATAGAATAAATAAATTATCCTAAATATCTTAAAGTCTTACGTCTTCTTGCTCGAGCTAGTTTATTTTTATTTTTGTCAATCTAGGTCAAGGTCATCGGCATCTTATGACAGACGTTCACCTGAGGACCCAAACTCTTTCGCGACACATATATCTCAACCTGAGTGTGGGCGGAAATGCAATGAAATGACAGAAATGACCGCGGAATCCAAGATGAGAATGTTCTTTTCAATATGTATGACGTCATTCGTATTCATTGCGCACGTGACGTCTGCAACTGCTTTTGAGAACCGCTTGGAGTACAATGAGAACCGTATGGAGTACAATGTTGTGATCAATTCCAGCGACATAATTCGTAATTTGAACCATTTTTGGAGGAGCACGGGATTTTGTCCTCCTCTTCCCCATCAGAATGCATATGACTTCGATTTTGGTAACGACATGAAACAGAACTTGGCACTGATTGGTGCAATTGCTCATGGCGGAATCGAACAGGTGCGCATTCATTGGCTACTGGATTTAGTGACAGTCAAAGAAATAACAAATAAAAATGTGACGTACGATTTTTCAAAACTTGACGATTTGATTGGGTTGTTGTGGGAGAGAGGACTAAAGCCTGGGTTTGAAATAATGGGAAATCCTTCAGGAATTTTCAGCGACTTTGAAAATATTACACAGGTTTATATGTGGAAAGATCTTGTACAACAGGTAGCTCAAAATTACGTTGATCAGTTTGGCCTGGGTGACGTCAGTACATGGAACTTCGAAACTTGGAATGAACCTGATTGCAAAGACTTCGACAAAGTGAAAATGACACCCAAAGGATTTTTGAACTACTATGATGCGTCAAGGGCGGGGCTAGACGCGGTCAGTAAAATACTCGTGCTCGGGGGTCCCGGAGACGGATGCGACCATCCAGGTCATTCACAATATTCGGACGCTTTCCTCGATCATGTGGTAAACGGGAAAAACGTCATTACGGGCGAAAATGTCTCTGTGGATTATATTTCTTTTCACAGGAAAGGTGGAGGTTCATCGAAGACCATTTTAGAAAAAGAAATAGCAAGTTTTACGAATATAGTGAATAAATATCCATCGTTACAAAAGGTCAAGTTTTTCAACGACGAGGCGGATCCATTGGTGGGATGGAGTAAGGACGAGTGGTGGCGCGCCGATGCCACTTACGCCACCATTGTTGCAAAAATCATTGCACAACATCAAAATTCTTTTCATGAAAAATCTTCGATAAATTACGCTTTGCTGAGCAACGATAATGGTTTTCTCAGCTTCTACCCACATCAATTTACGCAGCGAACGTTACTTGCAAGATTCCAGATGAACAACACGCAGAAACCGTATACGGAATTTGTACGGAAGCCCGTACACGCCGTCATGAGTATGTTGGCATTGTTGGGGGAGAAACAACTCGATGTTCAAATAACAACACACAAGTTGAATAAATATGGAAAATTGGTATCTGAAGATGCAGAGTTTGGGGTGCTAGCATCGTATCATGATCCAGAATTTACGGAAGGAGGAGATAGTAAACAAGTGGTCGTTCTTGCTTACAATAGTGCCGATACGTCAAAGAGAACTCGAAACGACTCTGTCCACTTCGATATAAGTCTAGATGCTAATTTCACTAAACATGACATTTGTATCGTTCAATACGCACTGAATAATTTAATTGGAAATCCATACGCGGTATGGACTAAGTATGGAAACCCGGACTTTCCTTCTCAACAAATGTTCAAGGAAATGCGCTTACAAGAAGGACCTGTCATGATGAATAGGAAATTCTTTCGATCTGGGTCCTTATCAAAAGATAAGATTTTAACGTACGCCCCTATTCCACAACCTGGAATTCTGCTTACTCATGTTTGCGCGAAATCAAAGACGTCACCCGATCAAACGACCGGAGTTAATTTTTACAACATTACGATTGGGCAGGTTTTGATCACGTGGTCTGATAATTGTGTAAATTCAAAATGTGTTTATAGGTACGATGTAGAATTTTCAAAATCATTGAGCGGTCCTTACGTTCTTTTAAACAAGGATGTGAATTCTATTGTGACTGCTTTCGTTTATGCACCCCAAAGGACAGGGGAGGCAAATTGGGGGAGATTCTGTGATTGGTTACTATCGTGTCAGGGCTGTGGACTATTTTGAGAGGGCGGGTGAATACTCTCTCCCGCAGAAATATCCTCAATGATTTTTGTGGGATTTTTTTTTTGGTGGAATCACAATTAAACTTTATTTTTCAAGAGTGAAATTATAAATGTTTTGGTAAGTTCTAAATTATTTTGCAAAGTAAATGTGTCGTTGCTAACTGTAAGTTGATTTGTAGACGAGCGGATATACATTCACATAGACCCTATGCTACATGTATTTTTGCATCGTTGAGTTTCGTTCATATTGAAGATTTGATCTTGCACATGGAATTTTGGGTCCAATTTTTGTTGATTTTTCAATATGAAATTCTGCCCCTAGACTCTCGAAACTCAGAATTAAGAGATTCAGTAATATCAGAAATGCATTATCACTGTTGAATAATTATGATTTTATGATCACGAATCTTAAGAAGTAAAAAAAGAAAGTGGACCATTACTTTTATCGGTATTTGGAATGGAACTTATATTATTCTTTAACATGTGATTAAGTTATTTTTTATGAATATGTCTGATACAAAATGTAATAGCATTACTAAGGGCTGAATACCTTAATGTAAAACCTACCTACATGCTTCTCAAGTATACTTTGAACATATGAGCCTATGAAATCTTAACAGACACAATAAGATTAAATGAAGAAAAAAGACAAAACTTTTTCAAAATTTCTCTTTCAATATTTTGAAATGCATGTACTCATAATAAACATAAGAAAATATGTCATTGTGTACATTTATGATTTATATACCTTAAAAAATTCAAGGATCCCACCTTTCACAAGTGTTTAAATCAAGACTCGTCTACTCAAAAGTCTAATTTAAAGATTTAACGAAACGTAAAATCGATTTCGGTGATGGTTTAGCGATTTTTGAAATAGATCTATTAAAAAAGAACTTAGGCTAGACATCTTGGTGTGAAATGTTTAAGATGGAATTAAATGAAAATGAATATGTTATAGAAACGCAAATGTATTTGATTATTTTTTTGTTTGTCTCGAGTTTTAATTTTAGGTAAAATTTATGACTGAACACGATTTTAACCAAGGATGAAATTTGACAAGGTCTAACTTCTGTTTTAAGGTACATATCCGTAACCAGGGCACCAGTATAGATCCTGTACATGGTTCGAAAATATTTCATAGTTGCATGCGCGGATCCCGACTTTCTTTTCCAAAGAAGAAAAAAAATGGCATGCGATGGGTGGATGAGTGGGTGGCCCGACCAGACGGGGATTCAGTCTTCATTAAAAAATTTACTTCTGGTTAGAAGACAAATTCTACTGGTCGATTTTATTGTTTGTCAGATAATATTTACTTGCCGGGCTGCCCGGCAGAATTTCTTGTAGCCGTAGCCGTTAGGCTTTGTGAGTTTTCGTGAAGACTGACTCAGATTGTTGATGGAAAAAATGGTAGCAAAAAATTGAGAAACAAACGATTTTTATAAATTCCAGGCTAATGTTCCTGAACCTCCTCTCCCCCTGATTCTCTCTAGATCCGCGCTTGAGTTGTCTTGTGTTTATTGACGTCATATTGCACTACTGGTTCTGTGAATCCAGATTTTGAGTTTTCCCGCGTGGATATGTGTCCTTAAATCCCACAATACTTTGATTTCTGTTTTGTGTACACAATATATTACGATATCATGACCGCTGCATTAAAAAGTTACAGCGGTGGACCCTGGACAAACTAGATTTATAACCATTTAAATGGAACTCGTGGAACATTTTTGTATGGAGTAAAGACGCAGGGGATGTGAAATTTTGGAATAATGATTTTAATGGCGAGGTAGGTTTATGTAAGGTCATGTTTTAGTGTCAGTTTCTGATTATATTTATATGTGCAATCATACAGTTTATGAATAGACCAAAGCTGGGTAATTGATATAAGTTGTGTCCTAAATTTCCTGACTTTCTCTTTGTTTCTTTCTCAATTCAAAACTTACACAAAGGTAAAAAAAAAAAGACCGGTCGTGGGCTATTATTATGTGTTTTATTACCCATAAGGGTAACATTTTGGAAATAAACGAGCTTATAATTCATAAATGTCCGAAATAGATGATTGTAACAATGAAAGATAGAGAATTTGAAGTACCAGTTTTGTTTAGAAATTTAAAGTTTTCAATAGACCTTGCGTTATTTGACCCCAGTCGTCCTGTCCAGGCATCTATGATGTCGATACGAGTACTTGCAATTTATCTTAAAAGCATAATTATATTTCCATAATTGATCCGATAATTATTTCCACCTTTTTTGACATAATCAATTTTAATCTTTAGCTCTTATTGAGCCCCTTTGACATGTTTTTGAAGTTGAATAGATTTTAGAATTTTGAACTATTTCCTCAATAGGATTACTGATATCCATTTGCTCATTGCTTGGTGGTCACTATGGGAACGGGATTATCGTGAATATTTCTTTATTTTGCGAAACGGCCAATTCTTATATTAACATCTTTGTCCGACGTAACCTAAACAAAGGTATGAGAAAGGGACTAGAATGGCCATTCAGTTTTCGTATTTCATATATTGACCAAATTTAAGGAGTAATTCAAGTCCCTGAGTTGAATGTTTAGGACGCATTTAACAAAAGAAAAGTGGGGGTGTACATGCAGTCGTTTTTGACATGCAATGTAGTAGATGTTATGCAATAATCTGCACATTTAGAGATTATAGAATAGAATTCGCTGAAAACAACAATTCTAAATTTGGAATGCTTGGAAAATGATGGACAATTCAAAGGAATGAAGCAGTAAACACAGGTGTTTAAAATTCTATGTACATGTATATGAATAAATTGTATCTACAAACTCAAATGTGCTTAATATAACATATAGAACCCTAAATCAGAATGAAAAATTCTGATGATAATTCTATTTTATCATTGGCAAACAAAGAAAGAATGATTAACAAATTAAAGCAACCATATCAATGTTCTTAAAGAAACAAAAAAGTGAATCTCTAATGAAGATGAGAACAGGTGCCCGGGGAGAGTAAATATCTCCTGTTTGCTAGCAACACCCGTCACTTTAGACCGAGAACAGGCCAAAATTTTATTCTTAATTTTGGCCTGTTCACGGTCTACCGTCACTTAGGCCGTGCATAAAAGGTTCAGAATCTGAACAAAAAGTAATATAAAGTCGGTAATTTCGGATGGTTCTAGTCTATTAGTAAAATTGTTATAGTAGTTTATATTTTCATTGTACCGTATAAAATAAACCGCGCAGTGAAAAAGTCACTAATAAGTAAGAAATGTTGTAATTCAGTCGTACTTGTGACGTAAAATTTCAAAGATGTTCATAGCAACATAATGTAAGTACTTATTCCCAGAAAAAAAAAAAACAACCACAACATACACATATACGTTATTCAAATATACTCATGAAAACATTGACAAAATACACCTACTTACTCTGTACTCTACACAATCCTGCATGCTCAGGTAAATGTCGACATTGTGATTCTTAGAAAATAATTATTATATTCTCGGGAAATAAAAACATATTTTGTGTAGATGATATACACCAAAAGTAAACAAAAATATACTAGTAACATTTTCATACCTAGTTTACCCGTAACGCCTCGTTAAATAGAGGTAGGGAGTTGTCAAACACAAACAATCGATCAGTATATTCAAATTTACTCTAAAACACCCAAAATCAACCAACAAGCTATTTGTATTATCATGACCATTTGACAATTTTCTATTTTTTCCCGCTATACAGACAGTTTTCTTTTTTTTGTCCCGCGATACAGATAGGACAAGGACGTTGTAATTTGGAATTTCTGTCTGTCCGTCCGTATGTCTTCTCGTTGCACCAGGCGCGTAGCCAGAGTAGGAATGATGTGTACTTAAATCAGTATATGCGCGGGGAGTCTCCCCCCCCCGCCCCCCCAGTGGGTCCAGGGCGAAGTCCTGGTAGGGGTCCAGGGGGCGAAGCCCCCGGAAGCTCGTGAAATATAGCAATTTGAAACACCCAATTTTCACTGTAAAATGTCTTATATTCAAGTATAAAGCAAATGTCGATGTTCGATTCAATATTTGTACATTTTTTAAAATTCATAATGTGTAGATGTAATTCTTCTATTTCCTCGCTGTTCAAATAATCTCGTTTTCGTGAGGTTCTATTTTTCCTTCTTTCTCTCTACTTTGATTATTTTTATTTTTACTTATTTATTTATTTATTTATTCATTTATTTATTTTTTGTCAAAATGATGTGCACGCAGTTGCGTTCTTGCGTATGGGCAGCTACGCGCCTGTGCAGCACGGAACGACATGAATATTTTGTATAACATTGAAATGTGCGTAGTAGTTGATCTTGCTTGGTATTTCTTGTTCATTACTCGATTTGTACGAAATCTGTTGTATTGATTTGGACAAAGATACATGATAATCCCACCCCAATCCTACTGAGTCAACGTCTCAGCGAAAATAACGTAAGAAAATAACACGTCTTTTAGGGTATGAAAGTACATTTGACATCGAAAATCAAACAATAGGTCCACGCGTTGATCAACGGCTCTAGTCAGAAGTACTTTTAGAGAAAATAAAGAAATATCTGTCTAATCCATGTACTGAATTTCCAAATATTGACCAAATCAAACGATGTATTTTGTGTATTTAATTCTTTAGAAATTGCCCACGACTATAGGACTTAATCGAAAAAAGGCAAATGTCCAGTTTCGCACGCTCGTTAACGCCAGTGGTCAAATTGGAACGACTTTAAATTGCCCTCATTAAATAAGATGTTATACCAATAAAACATCCGAGCTCCGATATTGTAGAAATTGTAATCAATGATATAGAGATTTGACGTTATATTAACCACCATTGTGAGTTTGTGGCCGTCACACGGTGCTTGTTGTTAACATTTTGTTTTATCGCACAAAATCAATTGTTTTTTGTCGATCACAATATCATTATAGCTACCCCGGAATATGTCAATTGTTACAAACGGAAGGTCATATTGTTCTATTATTTTTCACGGAAGCGGAAGAAAAAGAGGAAATTTTGGATGGATTTGAATGTATTCAAATAGGTATGTGATATTTCTGAAAAATATGTCATTCAGTCCGTTCGTCCGTCTCTCCGTTCTGAGCTAATGCTTAAGTTATCGACCATTTTCGCGACTAACTAAAGGACAATTTTTAAATGGATTTGTTAGGTATGTGACATTTGTTTTGCCCTAAAAGCTATCCATCCTTCCGTTTGTCTGTCTATTTCTCTTAAATACATGTACTATGCATATTTTCTTACTACAAATATAAATAAATGCAATTTTGGATCGATACAATAGATAGGTATTAAGACAGTGTATAATTCATTTTGTTGATCGAAAAATGAACATCCAAGTTAAGTATCAATAGTTCATTAGGGAATGCCTTTGCCTTTCTAAGTCGTTTGAAAAGGAACTATCCATCTTTTGTCCCTTTCTGAAGTTTCTCGACGGTCAATAGAGGTTGCATTGGGACCTATCTGTATTGCAACGAAGTACTAGCGCTCATAGACAATTTACCATGACAACGTTGATATGTACAGCAAACAAACCAATCGCAAGCTCAGTTCGAAAACAGAGGAAACATCTGGATTTTGAAGGTGAATGAATAGCCTTTGCCTGAGCAATGTCACAATGTTAAGATTTTTTATGACCAAGATAATGAAATAATGTCAAAGACATTATGATGTCTATAGTTCAACAAATAATAATGACCTTGACATATAAATTTGGATCATCAAGGTCATTGTCATCATCTTGTCCAGAGCAATGTTTTCATGACGAAATGCGTCTTCACCTTGTCAAAAGCATTGGATTTTGACATTCATGGGCATTGTGGTAATCTCATCCAAGCATCGCTTACCTGGAATATTTGTCATGACCTTTACCTAGAAATTAGACCATTTCTCATATCAATAATATTGTTTATAATAGCTTTTCTTGTCAATATATGTCATGACCTTGACCAAGAAATCTGGACCTTCAAGTTCATTGTCATCGTCATTTAATTGTATTGATTGACCTTTTGAAAACTAGTGTCTATTTAAGAGAATCATCATCATCATCATCATGTGCCATCATCATCATCATCATCATCATGTGCCAGTGTATGTTATGACCTTGACAAAGATATTTTGACCTTCAAGGCCACTGCAGTATTTCTCTTAGAACAATGTATACATGTATGCCAAGATTTGTCATGACCTTGACCCAGAAGTTTTGACCTTAAAGGAAACTCCGCAAATCAAGTTCAAAATCTGTCGTAACCTATATCAGAAGAAAGAAGTAATGGAGAATCAGTATTCAAAATATTAATCCATTCAATATATTCAATATATTATTCCAAATAAATATATTCCAAATTTATCAAATATATTCAATATATTATTCCAAATTA
This sequence comes from Pinctada fucata, assembly GCA_028142955.1. NCBI lineage: Eukaryota > Metazoa > Mollusca > Bivalvia > Pterioida > Pteriidae > Pinctada > Pinctada fucata. The sequence goes on from AP027112.1 coordinate 7,354,141, forward strand.
TCAAATATATTATTCCAAAATTTTGTGTTTGTTTTAGGACCATTCCAGATCCTGGGAGTCAGAAGTTATTATGGAACAAGCCGCCCCTGACTGTACTGGTTGTGAAGAAGATCTCAGATGAAGAGGCATTATCTGCCTTTAAGCAGCTGGTCTGCTGGCTTATAGAGGTGAAATTACTTTACCATACAAATATGGACATTTAATGAGGTCAATATATTATTGTATTGACCCAATGAGGTTTGTAATACATGTAATATGTGATATTGACCATAGATGTAACTCAAAGCCCCATTATATTGAGGCAGTGAAATATGTAATATGGACTAAGGAGGTAGTCAGAGTTTCATATTACAGATCAACTCAGGTCCATATTTGTTATATAACATTCCTTTTCAAATTTATGACTTTTAAATGAAAATCTAGATTTATTAATTTATTAATTATATTAATTTACAATCAATTCTCATGTAATATATTGTATATGTCAAGTTTTTGTGAGTTTATAATAGTATCCGGTTGATAAAATGTAGTGATGTTACTGATGTAAGAAATCTATCTGACATAAACATTATGAAGTAAGAATAAAATTTTTATAGAAACATTGGTTTTGTAGTGTACTTTCCCTGAATTTAACGTTGGTTTCTATAGAATATGATGACGTCACAATAGGTTTACGTCATATAATATCCCAAAGGGGAAGTAACTCTGTATAACGAAAATCCCGAATACATCATTCCAATCGTTGTTTTTCAGGAGAAGAAGATGGTGGTATTCGTAGAAGTTTCAGTTCTACAAGATGGCATCCTAGCAACAGATTCCAAATTTCAGCAAATCAAATCAAAAATCAATAGTTTCAAAGAAGGTGAGCTTTATACTCCACAAATAAAGCTTAGTCTGTCTGTCTGTCTTTTATGTAAAAGTCAAATAGATATAAATATGAGTATTAGAAAATTTGATACAATAGTCCATTCTCCAGAAAACATTTATGACCGTTTTAATTAAACCTTGATTTTATATGCACAGACACCAGACATCACATAATTTGGCAAAATTTTGAATTGTGACGTCATATTTGATCACACTGACTTTATGCGTTGTCATGTTTCCTATTATGACATCACAATGAAAATATCTCCAAAGGACTAGGTGCGCTAACCCCTCATATCGGCCCTATAATTTTGACGAAAAATGCTTTTGATAAGCCAATTATCACTTATCACTTTTTGCAATGTTGAATGTTTGAGAAAAAACTGCGTCATAATTTTGAGCCCTTGTAACATCACGAGCGTGATGTATGACGTCATGTTCTGACGTCATTTGCCCTGAATGACGCAAAACAAAGGAAAATCATTGCATTTTACACACAATTCTTCAAAATTCATCTACGCTCCAGGCCTTGCCCACGATATTTTTCATGCAAATTAAAAGGCCAATGCAAAATCCATCAATCGGTACAAATATATTTATGGGCAAGGCCTGGATCTCTACTTAATTTCGTGATTTTTAGCTCTACTGGTCTCAGACCAGTCGAGCTTATGCGATCACCCTTCGTCCGGCGTCCGTCCGTCTGTCCGTCTGTCCGTAAACAATTCTTGTCCTGACAACTCCTCTGAAACTGTCAGGGATAGAAACTTAATTCTTTTTGTATTTTACTTGGTCCATGGTCTAGTTGTGCACCTGACATTTAGTTTCAGTCCCTGACTCCCAGGGTCTTAGAAAATGGGCGTGGTCATTAAATTCTATGTAATTTTGTCCGGACAGCTCTTCTATCGCTATAAATGATAGAGACATAATTCTTTTTGCAATATGATGGGTCTGTAGTCTAGTTGTGCACCTGATATTTTGTTTGAGCCAATGACCCCCAGGGTCTTAGAAAAGGGTGTGGCCATTTCCATATAATCTTATGCTTACAGCGCTGACACTGTAAATAATGGAGACTAAATTCTTTATGCAATATGATGGGTCTGTAATCTCGTTGTTCACCTGATATTTTGTTTGAGTCTCTGACCCCAAGGGTCTTAGAAAATGGGTGTGGTTGTTTTCTCTCTATTAAACTACATGTGATCTCATGATAGCTAATTTCCCAGAATTTATGGATAATAATTAATTGATTTATTCCAAAATATTATCGGTTTGCAGTTTAGATGTCATTACAGTATTTTACTTGAGTCCCTGTTCCCTAGGATTCTGGAAAATGGGTATATGGCTATTTTCTCTTACCCTATCTACATGCATTTAGAGTATATAAGTGACAGAAACTATAAATAAACAAAGATATTGCCATTTTACAATATTATCATAGATGAGTCTGTAATTTAGTTTTTCTCATATTTTAATTGGGACCTGACCCAGGATTTTATCTTCAATTCTATAGAAACGCTTGGGGATAGTTTCGGAATTTCCTCTGATCAATCAATCAACATGAAAATCTTTTCTATAGTGTTTATACAGTGCAAGAAAGATATCAAATAGTCAAAATGCATGTATTTCTCACTTATTTTTTATTTGTTTAACATGTTTAAGGTGTTAGATTTTTAGGGAGAGTAGTGAGAATTTTTGTTGCAAGAGTAGAATGTCCTAAGTGATCACAGACTTGAGCTGTGCTTTCTGTTCAATGGGAACACCAGAATCACAAAGATTGGTCATTTTGTCAAATAAAATAGCAATAATGCATCCTTCACATTGCCAAATGAAAGAAATATTGTGCTTGTGTAAGTTTTTTTTTGGGGGGGGGGGGGAGAGGGGGGAGGTAACTAGAATGTCCTAAGTGATCACAGACTGTTAAATGGGAACACCAGAATCACAAAGATTGATCATTTTATCAAATAAAATAACAATAATGCATCCTTCACATTGCCAAATGAAAGGAATATTGTGCTTGTGTAAGTTTTTTTTTTTGGGGGGGGGGGGGGGGGGGAGGGGGGAGAGGGGGGAGGTAACTCTTACATCTTTCTTTCTTCTTATAAATTCCTCCACTGCTTGGAGTACCACCCCCAATGGGATGTAAAACTGTGTGGTTTGATAAAATTTTCATAATGTTTACATTAAAGCAAGTGACACATGTTTTAATAGAAGATAATATAACAAGAGATGCCTTATAGGCATATCTACTATGTGTTAATCAAATTTAAAAAAAAAATAAAATAAAATACTAAAAAAATTCATTTGTAAAAGCCAACTCATACAAAAATATTTCAACCCAGGAAAACTTCTACCAAAATCTTCCTTTATTGCCATTTTACAATATTATCATAGATGAGTCTGAAATTTAGTTTTTCTCATATTTTATTTGGGACCTGACCCAGGATTTTATCTTCAATTCTATAGAAACACTAGGGGATAGTTTCGGAATTTCCTCTGATCAATCAATCAACTTGAAAATCTTTTCTATTATGTTTATACAGAGCAAGGAAGATAACAAACAATCAAAATGCATGTATTTCTTACTTATTTTTTAATTGTTTAAGGTGTAAGATTTTTGGAGAGAGTAGTGAGACTTTTTGTTGCAAGAGTAGAATGTCCTAAGTGATCACGGACTTGAGCTGTGCTTTCTGATACATGGAAACACCAGAATCACAAAGATTGATCATTTTATCAAATAAAATAGCAATAATGCATCCTTCACATTGCCAAATGAAAGGTGCTTGTGTAAGTTTTATTTTGCAAAATTCCAAATTTAGTATTAATTATAGAAGTTAAATTTGTAACAGGAGCCTCAGGGAGAGATGTGACTGGACCGGGAATCGAACCCGAGATCTTCTGCTATCAGGGCAGACGCTCTTACCAACTGAGCTATCTGGGCACGATGCCCGTTCCTGCCACACTCCTCTCCACAAATTTTTTAGGTTTCCATGCACTGGAAACCTCACACAAAACTCCACTTCACCTTGAGACATTTAGTTTGGCGCCAATTCTGTAACAGGAGAGGAAAACATGTGACCGGACCGTGAATCGAACCCGAGACCTTCTGCTATCTGGGCAGACGCTCTTACCAACTGAGCTATCTGGGTATGATACCTGTTCCTGCCATAAATTACTGGTAATAAACTTAGGTTTCAGGCCTTTTTGTCAATTGGACCTCGAGTCATTTTGTCCTTTTAAAATTTGACCAATCAAAAACATCATTTCAACCGCATGCAGATTTAAAAAAATTTATGGGACACCCTTATTCTGAACTGGGATGTATGGTAAAAATGTTTTCTATAGAGGATCAAATATTTCATACCGGTATGTAAAAATATTTTGTATTATATTTTAATAATTAGCTTCTGTCTACATTAATACCACATTCACCCTAAAAGTTCATGTTCTTTGTTCAATATTCTATTTACATTGTTTTACATTTACTGAAAAAATAGCCTAAAACCTTTTTAGGTTTTAGAACAAAATGGCCGATACTTTTTTCACTCGGTAGGCCACATGTCCTATTATATTTAATTTCAATCTGAAACTGTCTGATTACTTGATCTAAGTATTTTCACTGGTCAGTATAAGAAAGAAGGAAATATCTCTATAGAAGAAAGGAGGGGATCTCCAACAACACCTAGTTGCAGCATCAACAGCAACCTCCCAAAACACCCACCATAATGAAATAATCGAGGATAGAAAGGTGAATTAAGATCCTGCGTAGAAGATACTACAACACAGTCAAGTTAGAGAACGATTTGGAAATAAAACACTTCAAACATCGGGTCGCGGGGAATTGTATTACCAACTCCACACTGCAACACGAAATAAGTGTAGATATAGAGTATCCTATGTAATACTATTTCAGCTCAAATGAGAGGTTATTTATGCCTTTAGTCTTAATTTTATCAAAGGGCATATAGTGGTAGGTCTGTCTGTTCATCTGTTTGTCTATCCATCCGACTGTCAGTATATCATTCCATTCAATTAAATTCTGATGAAAGGGTATAAGATAATAGAGCTGTCATATATTGCATGTCTATGTACCTTGAGAAGGCTCATCTTTTGGAGCCAAATTTTAACCTTTGACCCCATCACTGACCTTTGACCCACATTTTTTGAAAAATAAAAACATCTGTTATTTTAGTTTTGATACATATGGTATGTTATATATACACATTTTTAGTAATTCTCTCACATTCTAGAGAAATCTAAAATCTAAGGCACGGTCCATTTGATATTCTTGGGGGGGGGGGACTCCGTTTTTTTTTCAAAAAAAAAAATTTTGCTCTGAATTTTGATGAAAAAAATTAATTAGAAATTGATGGATATGCATTGGCTGGTTGTTGGTTCTCATAAAAAAAAACTTGATATACATTTATCCCGCCTCTGGCAAATTTCTTGCAATCTGATTGGTCGAGAAGAACCAAATATTATGTTGTATTATTTTACTAACAGGATATTATTTTGATATCCTGCTTCTACTAAGATGCTTTATGCTCTTGACGTCACCAAAATGCTTTAGAATATGTTGACGTAACATACACAAACCAAAAGCGATTCAGCGGGATAAATTCATTATACAGTGTTTTACAGGGGGGATACAGAAATATATTGGGTCGATGAAAAAAGTACTTGTATAAGGCAAGGTGAAGCCGAGCATTCATTCTCTTGAGTGTATATGTACAAATCAACCAGGAGAGCTTCAGTCTCATCAGAGACTTCTGGTGTATAGAAAGAATAAGGTGCGGTAACCTGTCATTTCGGCCCTATTTTCAAATTTGTTCATATATCCATAATATTCTTGTTTATAAAATGTCAAATGTATGGTTAATCCATATCAGGAAAGCTTATTTTGATTTCACAGTCTTATACTGAATAACACATCTCTAAAAAGGTCTAAAAGCGTTGAAATCACTGAAAATACCAATAAATAAGCGAAATTTTGATAAAAATTTATGAAATTAAGTATCGATCCAGGTCTTGCCCATGATAATTTTTGTACCAATCGATGGATTTCTGATCAGCCTGTAAGTTTGCATAAAACAATTCGTGGGCGAGGCCTGGATCATAGTTGAATTTTGAAGATTTGTATGTACTAAAATACGATGATTTTCCTTTGTTTTGCATCATTCAGGGCAAAGGACGTCAGAACATGACGTTATACACCACGCACGGGACATTAGGAGGACTCAGAATTATGAAGCAATATTTTCTCAAATGTTCAACATTGCAAAGAGTGATAATTAATAGTTCGTTTATCAAATGCATTTTTCGTCGAAATTATAGGGCTGATATAAGGGGTTAGCGCACCTAGTCCTTTCACTTATTTATTGATATTTTTAATGATTTCAACGTTTTTAGACGTTTTGAGCGACGTATTATTCAGTATAGGAGTGTGAAATCAAAATAGGCTTTCCTGATATGGATTCACCCTACATTTGACATTTTATAAACTTGAATATAATGGATATATGACAAACTTTGAAAATAGGGCCGAAATGGCAGATTACCGCACCTATTCCTTTTGTGATGTCTGTCCCCCCAATGAATCTACTGGAAAATCAACTATTCTACTAATTCTAGAAATTGATTCAATTAGGGGCTTGAAAGGAGCCCTTTAAGAATGCCGATATTAGTAAAGCAGGAATGAAGTATGATTTTACTTTGTTCCAGGTGAAGACGACCTAACCAATAAAGTGGACTTCGTTATTTGTCTTGGAGGAGACGGTACGCTGCTTTATGCTTCATCACTGTTCCAGGTAAATCTATAAATGAAGGTATGAAAAACTGTGATGATTTTAACTTGATTATAACGAATACAATCTTAGCCAAGGTATTATATGTGAAGTTCACTGTTGACAAAGGGTAGTCAAATTCCATAGACCCTTTCATATTATCTGTAGGACTGAATTTGAACCTCAATGTCTTGGGGGGCGTGGGGCCAACCAATTCACATTGTGGCCTTTTGATTGATAAAAGTGCTTTGGGCAGAATCTTGTTTTATTTATCCTGCAAAAAAAGTCTCCAAACAAAGATGTCATGGGTGAATGCACATCTACAGTTTGCCCCCTCCCTTCTTCAAATTTTGTACCACAGATAACATGAAAGGTCTATAGCACTTTTATCGCAATGTAAAAGAAAGTTTCCATGTAAAATTCTTTCAAATTTTACTTCACTACAAGACTGATTATAACATTTGTGTATTTTGATGATGTCTCGATCTTAATTATCACAAGTTTTCCACAATGCTCAATAAGGGTCAAGGTCACTTTCAAGGTCAAGGTCAAGGTGAAACATGCCACAGGTAACATACCTGTTTTTGAACAGTCTGATTTTAAATAATGTTTCTTCTGTTTCAGAAGAGCATGCCCCCAATGAATTGATTTAATCTTAAATCTCGGTTGAAGGTCATTTCGAAGGTCAAGGTCACACAGTAGGATCACACCTGCAACAATGACAATCTTTCTCTTAAACAGTTCTATTTTCTAAAATAATGTCTCTTGTTTCAGACCAGCATGCCCCCAGTGATGGCATTTAATCTTGGTTCTCTGGGATTTCTCACACCATTTAATTTCGAGAATTTCCGTGATGAGGTTTCCTTCGTTATACAAGGTAATGTAATAATTCCAAGTCCTTGTGTGCTAGTTATAAACAGTTTGTTATAAATTGTTGGTGTTTGGTTGATTTCCATTTTTACACCTGATATAGAGGAATTTCAATGTATGTGCAAATTTACAGATGATGGTAACCTTAAATGAGATTATGGTGACGGTTCAGATATCTTGCCCATTTAGCTTAGTTGGTAAGAGTGTCTGCCCTGTAAGCAGAAGGTCTCGGGTTTGATTCCCGGACCGGCCACTTTTTCCATTCAGCCTGTCACAGCATTCGGTGCTGTGAGTTGCTTGTGGTTTAGGGCAACTATGGAGGAGAACCAGGGATTTATTTGTCTTTTTTGTTAGGTTTCCGGTTTACAACTTTGGGAAACCTCAAAATTTGGCGGGATGGAGTGTGACGGTTCAGATATCATACCCGTTTAGCTCAGTCAGTAAGAGTGTCTGCCCTGTAAGCAGAAGGTCTTGGTTTCAATTCCTGGACCAGCCACATTTTCCATTCTGCATGTCACATTATAAAGATTATAGAAAACAATATTGAAAAACTTTGGTTATTTTTTGCACTTGATAAAGGCCAAAAGGACCAAATATTTGTGCTTTCCAGGTATTTTTCGATATCTACATGTACATGTATATGTATATATATGTTATATTTTGTTTTGTATAGGAAATGCAAGTTTACTGCTGAGGTACCGCCTTAAGTGTGTTGTGTGTAAAAAGGACTCATTATGTTCTGTAACTCCTGTAAAACACATAGACAGATCTCAAAGTCAAGTTAAAACTCATGCCCTGGTAAGTATAGTGTCATATATTTCTTACTTTTGTTTTGTATATAATATATAAGAATGAAAATTATTTGCTTTTATGATATTGAAATTAAAATGTGCAGGGGAATGTACGAAATTACAACTTTAAACGTTAATATTTCAAAAATATTTGAAGAACTTGTATTAAGGTATTAGGGGTGTAATAAATAATATTGCGAAAAAGCTAGAAATTATGTACTTCCATATCTTACATACATGTATGTTTAGATATTTGATATTTGTTTAATGTTTTGTTCAACTTGTCATGTAAAAGTCGTGCGTCTTCGGCCAACTTCGTGGTATTTGATTTTTCTGTTATCAAAACAACCGGAAGTAGAGTGTTATACCCCTAATGCCTCAAGGATTTTGTAGAAATAAATTCCTGAGCATGTTACTAAGCAGGCATAAAAAAATGATTGCCTGGTGCAATGTAACATGAGTAATATTTGGCACAATTATGTTGAAGTGGGGACGGGGTATTTCTGCACAATACACATGTATTCAGTTTGAAATTCTACTAAAGTGCCGTAAGATTATATTTAAAAATTTAATTTTTTTCCTTGTTTAGGTGTTCAATGATGTAGTTGTTGATAGAGGACCGGCAGCTTTCCTGTGTAATGTTGATCTATATATCGAGAAGAAATTGGTCACATCTGTACAGGGAGATGGTAAGTATAGCAGGAGTATAACATAGTACATCGTCAGAGGCCTTTGATTGGTGACATAAGGTCACCTCCTATGGGTCACAATGTCTGAATTGTGGTTTTAAATATTTTAGCAACAAGGATAGTACACTCAAGCTTTGAATTCATGCATAAAGACCTTTTCAGTTAAAAAAAGTATGAATAATTTATCATGTGACCTTGACCATGACCTACATTTGAAAACTTCAGCCATTGTCCTAAAATTTGCATCAGAAGAAGTCAAATATAAAACTTTGTATTTTAAAACATTAATTTTGTTTTGAGTGAAGACCTTTTTTGAAAATTTTCATTCAAATGCAATGTCTCTATAATGTCAAATTTCATTGGTTCTTTGCTCCTTAGTTACGACTGTAAAACGAGAAACTACCAGGCTTTGACGTTGCTAACGTCACATTTTGCTTTATATTCACAAAATGGGAATAACTAGATACTGACATTATGTTTGCGGATTTTACGGTGCAGACATCTGTTTTTTCTGGCACTGATAACGATTTGCCAGAAAACCTCTGTTTGTGACTATAAAATCAGCATTTACCGTCCGCAAACATAGCGTCAGAAGGTAGTTATTCCTTAATTTTACATTTTGATAGAACATATGGTGAATATGAATTCTATTATTCCAGGTCTTATCATATCGACAGCAACAGGGAGTACAGCGTACGCCGTATCAGCAGGTGCCTCCATGGTCCACCCTAATGTTCCTGCCATAGTTATCACCCCTATATGTCCACATTCCCTCTCCTTCAGACCTATAGTAGTGCCAGCAGGGGCTGAAATAAAGGTAAAAGTAGTATAGTAGGTCTCTATGGGTGACTCCATGGTCCACCCTAATGTACCTGCCATAGTTATCACCCCTATATGTCCACATTCCCTCTCCTTCAGACCTATAGTAGTACCAGCAGGGGCTGAAGTAAAGGTAAAAGTAGTATAGTAGGTCTCTAAGGGTGCCTCCATGGTCCACCCTAATGTTCCTGCCATAGTTATCACCCCTATATGTCCACATTCCCTCTCCTTCAGACCTATAGTAGTGCCAGCAGGGGCTGAAATAAAGGTAAAAGTAGTATAGTAGGTCTCTATGGGTGACTCCATGGTCCACCCTAATGTACCTGCCATAGTTATCACCCCTATATGTCCACATTCCCTCTCCTTCAGACCTATAGTAGTGCCAGCAGGAGCTGAGATAAAGGTAAAAGTAGTATAGTAGGTCTCTATGGGTGACTCCATGGTCCACCCTAATGTACCTGCCATAGTTATCACCCCTATATGTCCACATTCCCTCTCCTTCAGACCTATAGTAGTACCAGCAGGGGCTGAAGTAAAGGTAAAAGTAGTATAGTAGGTCTCTATGGGTGACTCCATGGTCCACCCTAATGTTCCTGCCATACTTATCACCCCTATATGTCCACATTCCCTCTCCTTCAGACCTATAGTAGTACCAGCAGGAGCTGAGATAAAGGTAAAAGTAGTATAGTAGGTCTCTATGGGTGACTCCATGGTCCACCCTAATGTTCCTGCCATAGTTATCACCCCTATATGTCCACATTCCCTCTCCTTCAGACCTATAGTAGTACCAGCAGGGGCTGAAATAAAGGTAAAAGTAGTATAGTAATTCTCTATGGGTGACTCCATGGTCCACCCTAATGTACCTGCCATAGTTATCACCCCTATATGTCCACATTCCCTCTCCTTCAGACCTATAGTAGTGCCAGCAGGAGCTGAGATAAAGGTAAAAGTAGTATAGTAGGTCTCTATGGGTGACTCCATGGTCCACCCTAATGTTCCTGCCATAGTTATCACCCCTATATGTCCACATTCCCTCTCCTTCAGACCTATAGTAGTACCAGCAGGGGCTGAAGTAAAGGTAAAAGTAGTATAGTAGGTCTCTATGGGTGACTCCATGGTCCACCCTAATGTTCCTGCCATAGTTATCACCCCTATATGTCCACATTCCCTCTCCTTCAGACCTATAGTAGTACCAGCAGGAGCTGAGATAAAGGTAAAAGTAGTATAGTAGGTCTCTATGGGTGACTCCATGGTCCACCCTAATGTTCCTGCCATAGTTATCACCCCTATATGTCCACATTCCCTCTCCTTCAGACCTATAGTAGTACCAGCAGGGGCTGAAATAAAGGTAAAAGTAGTATAGTTATTCTCTATGGGTGACTCCATGGTCCACCCTAATGTTCCTGCCATAGTTATCACCCCTATATGTCCACATTCCCTCTCCTTCAGACCTATAGTAGTGCCAGCAGGGGCTGAAATAAAGGTAAAAGTAGTATAGTAGGTCTCTATGGGTGACTCCATGGTCCACCCTAATGTACCTGCCATAGTTATCACCCCTATATGTCCACATTCCCTCTCCTTCAGACCTATAGTAGTGCCAGCAGGAGCTGAGATAAAGGTAAAAGTAGTATAGTAGGTCTCTATGGGTGACTCCATGGTCCACCCTAATGTACCTGCCATAGTTATCACCCCTATATGTCCACATTCCCTCTCCTTCAGACCTATAGTAGTGCCAGCAGGAGCTGAGATAAAGGTAAAAGTAGTATAGTAGGTCTCTATGGGTGACTCCATGGTCCACCTAAATGTACCTGCCATACATGTAGTTATCACCCCTATATGTCCACATTCCCTCTCCTTCAGACCTATAGTAGTACCAGCAGGGGCTGAAGTAAAGGTAAAAGTAGTATAGTAGGTCTCTAAGGGTGCCTCCATGGTCCACCCTAATGTTCCTGCCATAGTTATCACCCCCTAAATGTCCACATCCCCTCTCCTTCAGACCTATAGTAGTGCCAGCAGGGGCTGAGATAAAGGTAAAAATAGTGTTCATTTAAGCATTTCTGAAATAGCCCCCCTCCCTTCCTCCTTAGCCACGTTTCAGAGATTTTTAGGTATCAATATATTCTCTGTCTAGTCTGTTTAAAATTTTGTCAAGACTAGTGTTGTACATCGGAAGACCTTTAAGAATCAAGCATTGGAAAATAATCGGAAGGAGTAAACCAATCGATCATCGATTTAAATCGGAAAACAAAAGTCCATGAAAAATGGAACATAAAATATAGAAAAATTATATTTTTCTGCATAAAATTCAGAAAACTTTGCTGAAAACAAGATAAAAGCATTCAATTTCAAAGTGTTTGCCTGTTTACATGCAAGACAACAAGTAGCGGTTTATATTACATGTGAAAAGAGGAAAATGAATACCTTTACACAAAATACTTTTCTTTCAGCGACAATCGATTGTAAGAAAATGAAATTGATAATCGGAATCGAAAGAGTTTTAGCGATCAACAATCGATTGTCGGCGACAATTGGTTCATCACTAGTCAAGACCCATACTTTTCACCCATGGATGGATATGCCCAGGTGCCTTAGTGCTTTGTATCTTAGTGTGAGCAAGAGCAGAAATAAAGAGTGGACAATGCAATAAAAAGTTTTTTAATTAGCCTTTTTCACATAACTACGGTCCAGTCATTTTGGACGGCAAAATAGCTACTTTTCCCACAAGATGACGTCAAGGACAATCAATCTTTAACTGTGACGTAACGAAAGTCGGTACTTGCCATCCACAAAATGCTAGTCACGCAGTTACGTGAAAAAGGCTTATTCTTAATGACTTACCAACATACCTAAAGGAGACTACCATTCACTAAAGTGGCCTTAATGTCTGATATATTGGAAATTCATGAAAAAGGTTGTCCAATTTTACACCTATATGTATTATTTTCAGGTTGAATATATGATTGATACATGTATTAGACCTGAATAAAATCATTTACTTGATCACTCAATGTAAAATGTACATTTTCTAGGTGGTAGTGCCACCAGAGGCCAGAAATTCCTGTTGGGTATCATTTGATGGACGCAATAAACAAGAACTTCTTCATGGTGAATGGTACGTATAAAAAAATTGGATAATGAAAAATAACTTAAACATATACGAGGGGATGGATAGGATGAAAGGTAGGGGAGGAAGGGGACAGGACAAAGGAGGGAGGGAGTGGGAGGAAGGAAGGGTGAAAGGGAGGAAGGTGGGAGGAAGGAAGGGGGTAGGTAAGGGGGCAGAAGGAGGGAGAGGGGTACCCCCACTCTCCCTATATACTCTTGATTTGAAATATGACAATATAATTGTATATAATTTGTATGGGCAAAAAAAGTACAAAATAGTTACCACAGTTCAGAAAAAATGTTATGTGTAATACATATACATTTTCATATGTAATACATTACATGTCCATTTTTATATGTACATAGTGCATGTAGAAAAAATATTTGTATGTTACATTTATTTAAAAAATAGACAATAAGAAATATATAGGGTCATATGTATTGCGCAATATTCACAAAAACGGCAATCCTTTTACAGTTACAGTGCTTTGACCAAACTTTGATAAGAGACAATACTCATGATAAATACTGTACATTAAAGTTTCTATACCTACATGTAATTGTCCTATTTACAGTGTAAAAATAACTACAGCTCAATACCCGGTGCCCAGTGTATGTGCTAAGGATCCGATGGAGGATTGGTTTAACAGCTTAGCCGAGTGTCTACACTGGAATGTTAGACGGCCCCAGAAAGCTATGTCATCAACGGTGTCGTCAGCGAGTATAACGAGTCTGGACTCAGTAGATCTCAGTAGTTAGCACCAGCCTTCCTTATCTGTCTCTGCCATTTTTTAACTTTTTTTTACATTTTTCATTTTTACCATGGTCCATCGTTGTTCAAGTACGTAGATTTTTTACCTCCATGTGATCAATCAATGAATTCTATGTATGAAATGTGTGTCAATTTTTAATTTGTCCCACTTATGATACATGTATGCAAGATTTATTTGCAGCAAAGTTTCTGTTCTAATGGCAAATTCTTTAGAAATTAATGTGAATTACAGATCCTTACATGCAAGTGAGGCTATTCATCCCAGACGACACAAAACTAGAGAAATCTTTATCGGATTCATCAACAATAATTGGAGATGGAAGAATTTTACATAAATTACTGATTCAGAATATGTATTTGAACAAGTCATTCATATTTTCCATCTAAACTAGAAATTTTGCTATTTTTACATGATTATATTCATCAAAATTAGAATTGCTGCTTTTCACAGGTCATTCAGAACTGCTATCCATTAAGCATGTTTGGAGGAAGCTAAGTATCACATTAATTGCATTTTATTTGTTAAGACCAATTTGATAAAAATAGCAATCCAAGGAATGCTTGTGTCGCCTGCGAAGCGGTTTGATTATTATTCTAGAAAGTGGATCAAAATTCTTGAAAAGTAGGTCTAGGTCAAATATCTAGATCAAGGTCAAAAGGTCAAATTTTATGGTCTGTGTAGAAAGGTCTTGTCACAAGGAATACACATGTGAAATACCAAAGCCCTATTACTTACCAATCAAAAGATATATCCATTCTTAATTTTTTTGAAAAGTAGGTCAAATATGTAGGTCAAGGTCAAAAGGTAAAAAAATAATGGTATGTGTAGAATGGCATTGTTACATGGAAAATACATGTGAAATATCAAAGCCCTATCACCTACCAATCAAAAGATATAGCCAATATTACTTTTCTTGAAAAGTAGGTCAAATATCTAGATCAAGGTCAAAAGGTCAACTTTAATGGTCTGTGTAGAAAGGTCTTGTCAGAAGGAATACACATGTGAAATATCGAAGCCCTATCACTTACCAATCAAAAGATATAGCGAATCTTATCTTTTTTTCAAAAGTAGGTCAAATATCTAGGTCAAGGTCACAAGGTAAAAAATTATGGTATGTGAAGAAAGGTCTTGCCACAAGGATTGCACATGTGAAATATCAAAGTCCTAACACCAATAAAGATATATCCATTCTTAATTTTTTTTTAAAGTAGGTCAAACATGTAGGTCAAGGTCACTAGGTCAAAAATTATTGTATGTGTAGGAAGGTCTTATCACAAGGAATACAGATGTGAAATATCAAAGCCCTATCACTTACCAATCAAAAGATATATCGAATCTTATCTTTTTTCAAAAGTAGGTCAAATATCTAGGTCAAGGTCACAAGGTAAAAAATTATGGTATGTGAAGAAAGGTCTTGCCACAAGGATTGCACATGTGAAATATCAAAGTCCTAACACTTACCAATAAAAAGATATATCCATTCTTAATTTTTTTGAAAAGTAGGTCAAATATGTAGGTCAAGGTCACTAGGTCAAAAATTATTGTATGTGTAGGAAGGTCTTATCACAAGGAATACAGATGTGAAATATCAAAGCCTTATCACTTACCAATCAAAAGATATAGCGAATCTTATCTTTTTTTCAAAAGTAGGTCAAATATCTAGGTCAAGGTCACAAGATCAAAAATTACGGTATGTGTAGAAAGGTCTTGCCACAAGGATTACACATGTGAAATATCAAAACCCTATCACCTACCAATCAAAAGATATATCCATTCTTAATTTTTTTGAAAAGTAGGTCAAATATGTAGGTCAAGGTCACTAGGTCAAAAATTATGGTATGTGTAGGAAGGTCTTGTCACAAGGAATACAGATGTGAAATATCAAAGCCCTATCACTTACCAATCAAAAGTTATGGGCTGTGACACCCAAAGTGTGACAGACAGACAGACGGACGGACGGACGGACAGACGGACAACGGACAAAGTGATCCCTAAGTGTCGCTATGCTTCGCAGGTGACACAAATATATACTGTATGTAATATTCATGTTTTAATTCGATATTCATGAAATATGAATGTTAGAAAATTTTCAAGTTTCAAAAGCTGACAAGAATTGATATCCCCCCCCCCCCAAAAAAACTCTCTTGCAATAACGTAACCAAATTTGATGCTCTACCATGTTGTGTTGGATATAATGTAAACCTATGCTCAGGGACATCTGTTTTATCTGTCCATCTGTCTGTCCTTAATGTTTTGTAATTAAGTCAAATGTTTGATAAAATCTTCAAATTAGTATGTATTACATCTGACATGACCTTTAAAGGTCAATATCAGACAAAAAAGATCAGAATCTGACGTATAAACATAGGAAGACATTGCTAGAGTGTTTAATCTATTTTAAAATTGCACAAGACACTTGTAACTTAGAAGGTTTTATAGAGGTATGTTTTACATTTTTTGGTTCCTATGGATTAAGGTATTTTCCATCTTAATATGAGTCAGTTTCCATTTGCTTATGGTTGCAACTGCTTTTATCCAGATTTTATGTGTTCACTTTAAGCTGACATTACATCATAGTACTTTGTGAATGTTAAATCTGGAGATCATGTACAATGTAGATTATAGCATAATTGATCATACATGTACCATCTTTTCAAAGCTTCAAATTTTTCTAATGACATACGGTATATCTGGAATTTTTCGCATGTGTCTAATTTTCACTAATTTTACGAGCATCATCAAATTGCTTATAAAAAATGAACATAGCGAAAAAAAGACACAGATCTTAACCCTTGATCTTACTAATAGATTAGCAAAAATTATCTCAGCGAAAAAAGGCACACCTTTTCAGGGTCATTTTCGCGAAATTTACCCGACATGAAATTACATTGTAACCCGATATACGAATAGTCATCTAATATTAAATATTTACATTACTAGTATATTCCCCATGATGAACGCCCATTAGGCAACTAGAATTATATTCCAATAACTTGGGTTGCTATTCCGACATCACATTCAAGTTTTGCATCTAGGGAGAATTTACCAACGTTCAAATACATTTGAAGCTGTAACAGGCAAAATGTGCAAAGTGCATGCAAATAAGAACGACCGATATTTTGAATAAATGTAAATATAAGTAATGACTGTCTTACTTATGGTGTTCATGGGTGTATAATTCTGGTTGGACACGTGCAAATTTTCCGAGAATCGCTTCGTGATTCACGGAATGTGCACGTGACCAACCAGAATTATACACCCATGAACACCATAAGTAAGACAGTCATTTCTTAATTGAATTGAAATAATTAAGAAAATAACAAATGAAATGTCTTGAAAATGCATGTTGGACAGACACACACACAGACTGACATACATGTATGCATCACCATATACCGCTGGATGCCATTTTTTGGCAGGGGTATACAAATCTTTGATACATGATACGTAAAGAAGTAAAATTATTACCAAATTGTATGATGTCTGGTAATTTGTCCGTCTTTGAATTCAGAGACTGAATACCATGTGAATCAGTTAAAGAACGAACTAATTGTACATGTATCTTGAATGTGTATTTGATAGAAATCCTGTGATATGGAATTTTATGGCATTTCTCTTGAATTGTTATATGGTGTAACACCGTGTTGAAAAAATTACATTATACCGGTATGTATTATTTATTTTATATGTAAAAATTAATCCATGATTTGTGTATAATACTTTCAAGTTCCAGTGTGTACGAAATGTGTACATTATTTATATACATGTACATGCATTATGAATTCAATGTTCTGCACTTGGATGTTTCATTATGAGATAAGATCCTTGTACGACGTTGTGAAATATCAATGATCTAATTGTCTCCAAGATAAAATGAATTAAATTGAATTCAATGTTATATGTACACTGTCAGGATATACAGGATATATACATGTAAGAAAAGGCAATATTTTATATGGAATGTGAACATGATGTCTCAATTCAGTGAGGAAAAGTATAACTACTTATTTATTACCAGGCCACAGACAGAGTTTGGTCTTCAGGTCTAACGAAAAGCTGTGCTCAAACCATGTCAACAATTGAATGTCATAGTCCCATCTTAAGTTTTATCCCTCAAATTTTCTAATACGAACATTTTTAATGAAAAAAATATTGCTCTACAAACATTTTCAATGAAAAAAATATCGATC
Organism: Pinctada fucata; assembly: GCA_028142955.1. Taxonomy (NCBI): domain Eukaryota; kingdom Metazoa; phylum Mollusca; class Bivalvia; order Pterioida; family Pteriidae; genus Pinctada; species Pinctada fucata. The sequence continues at coordinate 7,372,022 of AP027112.1, forward strand.
AAAGGATCAACGATACTCCGCCCGGCATTTTTCACACTTAATTGATGAAGCTACTGAAAGCATGGCTATATATAAAGTTTCAAGGGGCATAACTCTGTACAAAATTCTGCAAAATGATCCCTATTTGAACTTGACCTTTATTTCTGAACATAAAGCCATATCAAAGAATGAATATATTCCCTTTGATGGTTTTCATTTATATGTCAGCAAGTCACAAAATATTTAATTTTTTTAAGTTTCAAGGGGGATAACTCTGCACATAATTGAGCAACATGACCCATTTTCAAACTTTACCTGTGGAAAAGCTATATCTGAGAAATTAATTGAATATCTGCAACAGTTTTTTTTTTTGTACGGAAACTGCAGGTTGGATGGACAGACATGTGCATCACTGTATACCCTCGCCATTTTTTGGCAGGGGTATAAAAAATATCTTTGAATATCTTCCCATTGTTTTCAGTATAGTGTTCCCTTATTGATATGCTACAGGTAAAATTCACAATCCATGATGCCAAAATGCTGTATATGTATGTTGTACGTGTACGATATTGGAAAATTTTTACAGATTAAACTTGCCACCAGACACATTTACCAAGCATAGATTCCCTGCTTATCTCATGCTCAATCAAAAATTTTTTAGGTTAGTTACTTCATTTAAACCCATTACTAGATTTTTGAAAATTTTGAAGTTTACATTTTGTATGAACTACAGATATGATCAATGTTGTAATAGGGAGCACAACCTTTTATACATGTACATGTAATGTATAAAGGCGTCTAACATGAAAATCGTTATTAGTATATTGAAATGCTAAAATATATATGTTAACTTATAAATCATGTACTATTCAATGGCACATATCTTCTTTCATTTCCGAGGCAGTTATTTGATTGTATCTGAGAACTTTCAGTATATAGGTTAATATACTTTGTTATTCATTAAGAACATGTTACTTGTTAAATGATTTGACGAGATATAAGTAAACTTACACCATAAACTATACATGAATTATCTTGTCATTATTTATCAAGAACTTGAATGTATCCATTACTCAATACATCTCAAAGGGTTCAGACACATTGTTTGCAGACCTGAATCTCTTATGTTTGCAGACCTGCCCATCCAGTTTCAGCGTTATGCATATTGTCGTAGCAAACTAACCTGACCAGGTGGAGCTTACTATCCCTTGGTCATCAGCATAGTTCATTTCAGACTAGGTGATATTTAAGTTGAAAAAAAAATCACAGATTTTGAATGAATATTTACTCTAAACTACAATACATGCAATATATATTCTATCCAACCAAAAATATAATCCACATATCTCTGAAGCGTGATTGAATTAGCTCAACCTAGTCAAGTAACTTTGCTATGACATTATTTTGGACATTACGTTTCCATAGTCTGCTATTCAGCAGGAGAATCGAAGCACACAAAAACAGATATAAGATTCCATGTTACAGAAATTCTCAATGGTCACAAAGAGGTCCGTTTAAATTCAAGTTGTAATTAAGAAATTCATCAACCACAAGAAGCAATTTATGAAGTATACCCTCGTCATCATTGACTTCAAAAATTCAGCGTCTTGTAACTTTGAAAGATGCGATTCTTGTTAGCAGATGGTCTTTATACAATATACATTGTACATGTACAACTGTTCAAAACAGGTACATGTATGTCAAGTCCCTTAAGTATGCTACCTCAACCTTGAAGTTGACCTTTATTCTCAATGGGTCTCGTCATGCTGGACCATTCCTAGCAAGTTTGATGTAATGCATATCAATGGAATTATAGCCATTTGTGTGAAAGTCTGACCACAATACAAACAGATGTACAAACAGACACAGAGTGATCCTATTTATTGCTCTTGCATTGCAGGCAACATACAAGACGATAAGACCAGCTGTACAATGTATATCAGGCAAGTCGTAGCCATTTATGTGAAAGTGGACCGATATGGATTGCCACCTCTGTGTTGCAGGCGACATAAACAGAAAGGTCAATTCCCTAATCTTAAACAGAATGACTCAATGATTTGACCCTCGCTTTTCAGTTAGCAAAAATAAAGCATTAAATCGAGCTTATATGACTATCTGTCTATCACACAAAATGTTAACCTTGTCCATAACTTTTGTATCTTTTTACATTTCACATGCATATGCCTTGTGACAAGACCTTCTTTGTGATACAAAAAGTTATAGCCCGTAAAACCTTAACCCTAGACTTTGACCTATTTCGGAGTCAAACACCAAAGAACAGGGGGCCACACAATTCTAAGCTTATCATGGTGAGATATTATACTTAAAGAAATTATGGTAAATTTCTTGTCAATAAGATTGGTTAACAGGAATTCAAAATTCACCCTTTCAAGAAAAAAGAAAAACTTGAGTAATACAAAAATCTTTTTATCCAGATAAATGGCAGGATTTCATATATGGCAATTCTAACAGTATCATCACATTGTCGGTAAATTCGTTGCGTATGTAGCTGTTGTCAGCAAACTGAAAGAGAAGGAAAATATCTCGTCAGGAAATAAATCGGCATCACATTTCATTCCTATTTATACATGTACGTACATAGGCAAATGTAATGAACAAGTAGACATTATAGAATATTTCTTCTCATCAGCAGAGCTTGTTTATAACCAGTTTGGGACCAGTTCTGAGTGTATCGTCATGTGAAGGTGCATGCAAGTTTGTATTTACAATGATTTTGTTTACGTAAGCTGAATGGACATTTAGGGTATGTATTAGGGGTTCAGAAAGCAGCAAATGACAAAAAATCATAACAAAAAAGTCTTACCTTGACCTCCATAAACTCTTGATGCTGTTGTTGATATAGGCATGGATTATAAAGGTTGCTAAGCAACAGCCACATTGGATCTGGATCGACCTCTATCAGAATTTTACATGTTTCCATGGCAGCCTATAGAAATACAGTGTTTTCTTTCAATGAATAGATATATTTTGTACAAGAACTTTTTAATAAGTATATGCATGTGTCAATATCATAATGCAAGAAAAAGGTAAAATGGTATAAATAAATTATAGTATATTACTAAATAGTGTAAATAGATTTTTCAGTCTGAAATGATGATCTCTTCAAAACTTTAATAATGAATAAACAAGAGCCCCAGGGGGCACAACGCTCACCTGATACCCATGCACGCTCTAACTGACATACTGACATTGAATACTGATAGTGCCAGTACCAGGATTTTAGCCCACAACCTTTCTAAAAAGATTTTTGCCGGATGCAGAGAAGTGTTTTTTTTTTTCAGACAACCTTTAAAGGTACAAAAAAGAAAAAAAAGAAAAAAATTTCAAAACAATAACTTTTTTACTGATTTGAAAAAAAAACGGATAAAGTGGTCCAACGTCATATGCCCAGCTAGTATAGTTCAATTATGCAACATCAAAAATAAAATCATATTGTAAAATTCCACATAAATGTGCAGCAGAAAAAGAATAAAACAATGAAATGATTTCACAAATTAAGTTTATTTAAAATTGAACACAAAACCTTTCATTATTGATAGCTAGCATGCCAGAAATTATAAAGCCTGTGTTTGTGAAACGAGAATGCCCCCGGCGGCATCTTTGTTAGTATAAACACCATTTTCTGTTAAGTATGTGAGAGGTCAGGGTCAGCGTAATATTGGTATCAATGGAAAGATCTTGTCACAAGGAATACACATGTACAATATGAAAGCCCTATCACTATAACCATTCAATAGTTATGCCCAATGTTAAAGTTTCTGAGAAGTACGTGAAACGTCAAGGTTATGGTCATGAGGTCAAAAATTTTGGTAAATACACATGTGAAATATGAAACCTCTATCACCAGCTTCCATTCAAAAGTTATGCCCAATGTTAAAGTTTTTTGGAAAACAGACAGACAAACAGACAGACGGACAGGCCAAAAACTTTATGCTCCCGAATCTTTTATTCCAGGGGCATAAAAAACAAAGATTTTTCGGTTTTGCCTTTATTCACTAAAATCTATGAATTATGCTTTTGAATAGTATTGATTTCATCTCAAATACATGAAACGTACAGTTAAAATCGTTTTGATCCAATATTCAACAATTGAAGTGAGTTGTGCAGAAATTGTGCCAGTTTGTTTTCCAAAAAAGCAGTGTATGTTGTATCAAACCTCATGACCCAGTGAAGCCACTTGAACAAATAATTTTCAGTAAATATGCTGAAATGCGACGCTTCTTGCCTATGCATATTTCAACAGGCGAGAAGGAGCGTTGCATTTCAGCATACGCTGTTCAACAACTCAAGTGGTTTCTCTAAGGTTTCGCAGTTTGAAACAAATTAAAAGGCCCATGAAATTGTTAAGCTTGTCCAACTAGCAGACCTACGACATCGTTATTTACTGTTAACTAATTGTTTTACCTCATCATAGGTCTGTTACACGGGCAAGTTGTTAGCGGAGAGAGTTCATGAAATGTATCGGTTGCATTGGATTTTCCGACAAGAAGTTATTTGGTCTGATAAAAACTCATTATGTATCTATTATTTGAACAGATAAAAATTCCCAAATGTCTTAACACAGGATCCTGTCGCTTTATGAGAGAAAATGTTTTATTATTCACAACCTCAGGCCTCTGTATTCCTCTTAGAAATATTATACATACAAGATGACGAACACAGTGGCTTAAGGTTGTGAACAATAATTTATTTTCTCTATTAAAACAACAGCTTCTGTGGTCCAACATTTCATTGGAAGATTTCAGGAACTCTGAACGGAATTATTTATTTTCAAGAATTTCAGATATTAAATGTCCTATGCATTCTCAAAATCCAGAGGAAGAGATTACTCATTAGACGTTTCTTCAAGAAATCAGTCCGTAAATTACTTCATCTAAGAGAGTCTAAGACAGAGGAAATTCGAGCAAACTTTATACATAATAACAAGTATATGCAAGTGTTCCAAGTACATGAATGATAACCATTATGAACGTTGTTCATAGCTCAAACCATACTCGCTCCTTTAACATACCTACATGTAATTCCGTCATCAGGAAGAACTCATTCTTCATACGTACAGTCACAGAGTGGAACGAACTGGATAACCATCAAGTGCTGTCAAGGACTGTGGAAGGCTTTAGATTCAGCCTGAAGCGCGATTAAGTAAGTTTATGCGTTCTCTCATTCCGTTGATCACAAGCCAGTCAGTGGCGGATTCAGGGGGGTGCGGAGGGGGCGCCCGCCCCCCCCGGCTCTGACCCCATTTTTTCCAAAAACAGGTATATTTTGGCCCATTTTCAGTAAAAATCGGCAAAATTCGCCCCTTGACCCCCCGGCAAAGGGGGCGCTGGATCCGCCACTGCCAGTATTGGTAATTCAACGTACCCATACAGATACAGATACAGATTATGAAAGTGTTCCAATTATAAAAATCTATTCCGTTTGCACTGTATCTCCTGAAATATATCGCAGTACTGCTTTGCGGTTTGTATTGCAATGAAGCGCCTAGCGGAATACGATGCGCCTTGGGGACGAAGATGAATGAATGCGTATCTAGGTCATTGTCCTGTCAAATAGTTCCGATTATTTTCTTATTATTTTCAACAATTGGTGGAAAATACACACAATGTTTATCTTGAATTGTCTTCTCCGTGATTGTTTACTAGACAGATGAAATAAAATTTTGAATATAGTTTTAAAGTGTGTGAGACATCTACATGTGTGGAAGAATACGTGTGAAAATGGGTCCTCAGATCATAAAATTCGAATAATTCCGGTCCGGAACCAGGTGCATGGCTTTGAAAAATATTTAAAAAGTTGTGTACTTTTAATCATTACGGCATTTTTTTTTTTTGTGATTCAAATAAAATTTCTTCATTTAAAAGTAGTATCAATGTGTATAACCCGGTGCGATTTGAGAATTTCTTTTCTTTTTTGGTAAGAAAACATACATTATACCTATGTACAATCTTAAAAAATATTCCTTAAAAATCCAAAAGTGGATATCTGGACAAAATTCTTTCACTTGTAGGGTACCATGCATGAGTACCTCATACCTACAAATTGTCATGACAATCTGAAGAGTGGTTATAGAAAAGAAGCAGAAAATGTATGAAAATCACCCCCCCCCCTTCCTTTTTACATAAGAAAAAAATTCATAAAAAATCAAAAAAATAAAATTTAAGCATAAAATACATATCAAAGCATTAAGTAAGTTAAATATGATAAATATGTAGTAAATGAGTGTGTAAAATCATACACTTATTGAGTTATTTAAAGAAAAAGTGCAAAAATGTGCATTTCTGACTAAGTCCGAAAAGACGTCAAAAACGCGTCAAAAATTAGTTGTCGGATTTTAACGAAATGAACAAACTTGAATCATACATCCTTCTAGATCACATAGATACAATTAGTTTTTCAATCCATTCAGTGGAACTGGAGAAGAAGATTTTTGAAGAGGGGTACCCTCCGGGGCCTATTTGACCCCGCCCTGGATCCACCCCTGAAGGGATCGAGCCGAAATGAACAAACTTGGTAGAGGACCTTTAGTACTTCATGCATACCAAGTTTCATCAAAATCCCTTCAGCCGTTCTTGAGAAGAAGTTGAAAATGTTAAAAGTTTACGACGGACGGACGACGGACGACGGACGCCGGACGCCACACTATGACAATAGCTCACTTGAGCCTTTGGCTCAGGTGAGCTAATAAAAAGGGAAAAAAATTTTGTTGGGGTCCCGCCGGGGTTTGAAGCCACTCCCCATGGGTCCATTGGGCATGGAAAACATACATTATACCTATGTACAATCTTAAAAAATATTCCTTAAAAATCCAAAAGTGGATATCTGGACAAAATTCTTTCACTTGTAGGGTACCATGCATGAGTACCTCATACCTACAAATTGTCATGACAATCTGAAGAGTGGTTATAGAAAAGAAGCAGAAAATGTATGAAAATCACCCCCCCCCCCTTCCTTTTTACATAAGAAAAAAATTCATAAAAAATCAAAAAAATAAAATTTAAGCATAAAATACATATCAAAGCATTCAGTAAGTTAAATATGATAAATATGTAGTAAATGAGTGTGTAAAATCATACACTTATTGAGTTATTTAAAGAAAAAGTGCAAAAATGTGCATTTCTGACTAAGTCCGAAAAGACGTCAAAAACGCGTCAAAAATTAGTTGTCGGATTTTAACGAAATGAACAAACTTGAATCATACATCCTTCTAGATCACATAGATACAATTAGTTTTTCAATCCATTCAGTGGAACTGGAGAAGAAGATTTTTGAAGAGGGGTACCCTCCGGGGCCTATTTGACCCCGCCCTGGATCCACCCCTGAAGGGATCGAGCCGAAATGAACAAACTTGGTAGAGGACCTTTAGTACTTCATGCATACCAAGTTTCATCAAAATCCCTTCAGCCGTTCTTGAGAAGAAGTTGAAAATGTTAAAAGTTTACGACGGACGGACGCCGGACGACGGACGACGGACGCCGGACGCCACACTATGACAATAGCTCACTTGAGCCTTTGGCTCAGGTGAGCTAAAAACATTATTAATTGATGCTCTGGTGAGAGAACAAAAATAGATTGGAAATTTAAAGTGTGACCAATGGAATAACAAATTTGTACATGTACTGAAAATAAAATCAGAAAATACTGTAGGATACCTTCTGTAGCGGGCTGGGTTGGCGAGCACTGAGGTATATCACACATGTATTGGAAATTCGCAGTAAGTCAGCTCCCGACAACTGCAGCTGAAACGAGGTACATTGTATGTAAAGTTCAAGTACTACATGTATTTATTCGTAGAACATACAAAACTAATGCAGCAAATACTGTAGTATTTTGATGGTTTCTAAGTAAAAATGAGAACTTTAAAACACATGTAAATCATGGTATGTGATTCATAGCAGTTTTAAACAATTGATTTCTGACCATGATGGCCTCATTGAAGATAAAATGTGGTACCGACAAAATAAAAAAATTTCCCAGCACTTAATACAAGAATTCTATCTGATATCATACCTTCTTACAGAGCCTTCCAACAGAAGATAAAATACAAACTTGTAGTTTACAATTCACAGTGTAGAGGTATGGCTTACTGGACCCAATACTGAAAATAACAAAAAAAAACCATGAATTTCTCCTCCTCAGTCAACTAAGCATTGTGTCAGTTTTTAATAAAAATAAGGTGCTTCAGATTAACATGGGAGTGAAGGTCCTTAAATTTTAACCTCAACACAGACTTACAAGGTTTTCCGAAAGTTACATGTAAGTCAATGCTGTTCTAATTACAAGTTGCCCTTTGACCTTCAACCTTAGATTTTGCTGTCAAACCTCTTCATTCTATGTACATGAAAACACTTTTTGTTGTGCATATCATGTCAATGAAAATTGACAAAAAAATCTGCAAGTGTTGTACGTAATCTGTGCTTGTTTTGAAAGGAAGCTCGACAAAGAAATCCATAAGTGTTGTACGTAATTACCTGATTTGTGCTTGTTTTGAAAGGAAGCTCATTAGTTTAGGAAATGCGTCTTTACACGTTCGATGTCTGATGAAATCTCCGGATGTGTCGGCCATTATACATAACGTCTCCACAGCCTAAAAGAAAGGAACTCGTTAATGCTTTTGGTCAACTTCATAAGTAAATTTCTAGATTCATTACCATGAATATCAGCCTAATTGGTGTATCTAACACACTTTAAACATGCAAGTTATTGTAAATCTGAAATGAAACTTTAAAAGATTTGATGTGTTAAAATGTCTACTGAAAGTGGTTGGGTGGCTAGCACATTTGCCTCTTATAGAGTACAGTTTCTTTGACAATTGGCTTAATATTGTGGCAGTCTGGCCGAGACGGGCCACATCTCTAATTGTAGGAATAACGCCTGTAGAAGTTCCAACAGTTTATTCAGCAACATCATATCAATGAAATCATAACATCAAATAAGAATGGCTTGTTTCCTTCTCTAGTTGTACAGAACAATGATTTGATGGCTATGGCATTCTTTACTATGTATAAATATGATGGAAACTACTAAATGAGCCCTGGTACCCAACTGGGCCTCTTGTTGAAAACGAATTCTGTTGGTAAAAAATCTTATATTCTTAAAATAGTAACTGAGCTTTGGGATGGCCTTGGGCCTCTTGTCAAAATATGAAACTCACTAAAAGTACTAGTCAGGATATCACTTAATCTCAATTTCAATTATTGTGCTCTCTCATTAAAACAAATTACTATACATGTATGGACTCTACTGTTTACATTATTACATCTCCATATCTATTTAAATTTACTTAAGTCTTATTTGCTCTTCATTGTAACTTATAAAAATTATGATCATCAGTTTTCAAATCCATTTTGGTACCTAAGTTAGTGTTTTCAAAAGATGTTGACTCTACGAGCGCAAGAGCAAGAATGTGTCGGTCGCGATTGCTCTCTCCCTTTTATAGATTTTGGACCAATCGCTGCCAGGAAAATTTCTGGCAGGGGGAAATTCACTTCAAAACGTACATTGAACTTCATAAAAACAATTAATTTGACATTCTAATGCATATAAGATGAAATTAGTAACGATTAGGTAGCAAAAACTCATGAAAATACATGTGCAAAAATTGGAACTAGTTCTCCGCGTCTCTAGATGCGGCGTAAGCATCAGGTGTATCGCATACCTCACAAAATAAACAATTTTAGCAATAAATCAAAGCACTGAAGGTACTGAGAGCGAATAGCTAAATATCAGAATATGTATCATTTATGCTGCATGTCATCAAACTTTCCTACGTAGACAAGTTGATGCAAGTATAGAATAATACTGAAATGCAAATCTATTATGATGTCATTAGAATTAAAAGATGACCATCCTCGAACTAGCATATTCAAAACCGTACTAGTGGCCGATCCAGAGGGTTGACTAAGGGGGTAGGGAAGGTAACTATAGTGGAAGAGGGGAGTTGGTTGTCGAACAATCTGAGACAATCTCTAACAAATAATAATAAGACATCTCCGTAAAAATAGTTTATGATGAATATAGCTGTATCTCTCTCCCCCTCTATCTCACCCTCTCTTATTTCACAGCAGGGACGTACGTATGTAAACATGCCTTATCAGATGTTCAATTTTCGGTCCAACAGAAAAAGGACAGTGAATTGGATCAGTACAGCTACTTTAAATTAGTTATGAAACGTACATGTATCTCCAATTAGTATCAGGTACATCGTATACCTTCCTCGTCAATGATCCGTAATGCTTTGGCCCCTCCCTCGTCAATGAAATAAACGTGTATCCACGCATGTACATTGTTCTATTTATATTGTTAACATATAAACTTTATATTCATGTCCATTAAAGCAGTTAGTGTCTACGTAACAAAACAACTTGATTCTAATTACATCGTTTATACATAGAAGCAGCATCGGCCCCTCACTTTCTCTGACAGAAAAAGATTGGAAGATTTAATACGTCACGATGCTGAAAACCCTGTGATTTGATTGGTTCGTGCTTCAAATTATACATGTACGGAATCGGGGCTCTCTAGCGTGAAAAAATCAAGTGATCACTTAGAGCTATTCGCTCAAAAATGATTGAAAGTACTCAAAACTGTCATCATCTCGAACAATTGTGTCCAAATTTCCCTCTCTATTAAAGGTTATTAGCAAGAAATTCAAATCAATGCGCCATGCATACTTACTGATTACATAGAAACAAAATGGTGTCACTCGAAAACTGGTAGCTCAGTGCGATATAGAAAAATGTAAATTTACATAATAAAATCACTCTACAACGAAAGTAAGGATGATTCCGAGCTAAATAAGATAATCATACATTGAATTAAACCAGAAATGACAAGGTAAGAATTGTACTTAAGTCGAATCTTCTCTGTTGCTAGTTCAGTTCAGTTCAGTTCAGTTGGTCTGTATTAACCACCTTTAGGTAGGTGCACCTAGCAGCCGCTAGTAGGTAAGATGCGCTTCATAAAAAATAAAATAAAAACTTTCTAAAAAGTAAGGAGAACATGTTGGTAGTTTTCAACGGATGATTGACAGAGTTGACATGTTGGATCAACAGTATTTTGATTAAATCTACTCAGCTTAGACTGCACCATGTATGTACCAGTAAGGAAGCGTGCTTTTGTTATAGCTCTGCGTGTATCGCGTATGTTGCTATCCACTGTGAACCACAGTGGGTGGATTGATCCAATGCACAGGGCATCTCTGTGGAGATACAAGAGTGTAGACTTCGTGGAGCATTCCTCCTTAAGTTTTTTGTTCCAGTATGTATTAATCGCATCGGACACAGATGCTTTCCAAGAATCCCTTGATGGTATGTTTACCAATAGGTCTTCAATACATTGAAGGTTGTATCGCGACAAAATGTCCCGTACATAGACAACCCAGCTTTTACTTGAGTGGCTTTTTACTGATAGTTGGCGAGTCAAGATGTTTAGTAGAGTTGGGTTATTAGACCTGATCATATTTCCAAGAAATGTGAGAGTTCTAGAATGTAGTTCTGCTTCTATGGGTCGAGCGCCAAGAAGTAGATAAACAGCACATTTAGCACACCTTTGCGGGAGGCTTTGAATGATTCTCAGAGCTGAAAGATGGTAAGTTTCCAATGTATCTATATGTTTACGCAAAAGTACAAACATCTCCAATCCGTAGAGCAGTTTAGGGAGAACATAGAGTGAATATATCCTATAAGAGGTAGATGGCTGAAGGCCGTTTGATCCATGTAGGCCGGTAGACGTGAGACCATAAAATGTCCTTCTGGCACATGAGATTCTTTCATATATGTTTGCTTGCCTGTTGTCGGACACGGAACGAATAAGTCCTAAATGTGTAGTTTGGGTAGCAATCGAAAGTTCCGAGTCTCCCAGCTTCCAAGAGCTCAAATTTTCTGTATAATTCCTTGGTATGAATTTGCGCAACATGACAGACTTTTCAGGATGAATGATGTACCGTTCTCTATTTGCATATCTATATGCGATATCTAATGCATTTTGAGAGTCAATGTCCGATTCTCCTAACAAGGTGAGGTCATCTGCGACAGTTGGACTTCCTGTGTACGTTGAACCAATGTAGGTACCGGTGTGCGACTTTTGAAGTTCTAGCAACAAATCGTTGATATACGTTTTGTAAAGTCCAGTTGATAATATGCCACCCTGCCTAACCCCTTGAAATATACTGAATTTTGAGCTGACATTACCTTTCCATAGGACTTTTGATGAGAATGACGTATATAGATTGTCTATGACATTCCAGATATGCTGATTGATCCCCTGGTGAAATAGTTTGCATTTCATGGATGTATGGGCAACAACATCAAAGGCTTTCTGTGAGTCTAAAAAAGACATGTAGATTGGACGATTGTTCTCCACATATTCTGAGATTGTCTCTGATACTATCAGTGCAGCCATAAGCGGTGAAATTCTTTTTGTAAATCCAAATTGTAAGGTAGATTGATTAAAAGGCAAGCTTTCTTCTATTTGTTTGAGAATCACATGTTCAAATATTTTTCCAAGAATAGACGTGACAGTAATTCCTCTGTAATTTGTTACGTTCGCTGGATCTTTCCCTTTTTTATGTATAGGGTGCAGAATACCTGACTTGAAGTCGGAGGGAACATGTTTTAGATGCATAATAGAAGTAAAGAGTGATGCAATAGGCTGCAAAATGGCTTCACCTGCTGTTTAATATGCTCTGACACAATTCCAAATTCGTCAACACACGTGAAAACGAAAGTTGATCGACGAAAAGCTGTCGTAAGAAAACGATTGAAATGAGGGTTATTTCTGATTACAAACAATAATGGACAGCATGAATTAGGGGAGAATATCTGTATACAATTAGACAATACCCTTTTATTTCATGAGATAAAGTATTTTCAAAGAAAAGTAGTTTTTTCTATGCCCAAAATGGGTCGAAAAATGACACTCATCAAAATAACATGTATGAGGGAAACAAGCCTAACAATAAGTTACCTATGTGATTAAAAACATGGTCATAACAGCAATGATTACCTCTGCCCTATACATGCATGAGTACTAGTTCATAAACATGACAAATCACATAAATCTGAAAACCACCCCCACTCCAACAAGCACCTGTTAGGGTAAAACCTGACTGTTACAATATTCCATTTATCAGGCACTATGGACATTAAGGAGGGTTTAAACACAAAGATGGCGGCGGCATTATTTGTTTTCTCACTTCCTGGGAAAAATACAGTCTTAACTTCCTTAAAACACTTGATACGCTGATAAGTATTTACAATTGAGTATCCTGATGAAGTTTGAATAACTTCTGGTTTCATTTGAAGAAATAATGGCGATTGTTGAAATTGTGGACTTTGGAAGTTTTATCCATGAGCAAATCACGATGTCATTTCGACGTTATCGGGGAAAATAGCGACACACACCTTCGCATTCAAAATGCAATAAAAACATTGATATCGAATGTCTCGCAATGAAACTTTGCATGTATAAAATAGAAAATTCAATCTTCATCACAGTGAATTCGTTGACAAATTAACATTACAGGAAAGCGGATGTCACTTCTTTGAAAATGGGCGATTTTGGAAATAAAAATTGGAAAATATAAAGCTTTGGAATATTTTAATCCTAAATTCAATTCTTCTCATTTAATCATGAAATCATCTCTGCACATTGTTGACAATTTTGTTAGTTTTTGATAAAGATTCATCCAAAGGATTCCTAATAATTAGGTACCAACTACAGTCAATTGGCTCGAAATTGCAATTTTTTGAGCGACAGTGTCATTTTTGATTCCAGTATCCTACCTTTGTTTATAATACAATTCATCTCATCTTTTCCATATGCAAGTGCAATACATTTATGAAGATTTTGAATGTTAAATCAAAATTTATTTCCTAAAGCTTTACGAGAACTGGAATGACACTTTCAATATTATGACGTCATTAAGAAATTCACGAAAATGTCGATTAATGCATATTTCAAAGTCTCGTAGAAAATTTTCCTGTGGATAGAATCAAATGTAAGTTTGTATAATCATGGACAGACAAGAAATAAATAATTTCAGAAATTGTGAGAAAAATTGAATTTGGCATCCAAGTGTTCAATACCTCCTGAATTGCAAAAATTGTTGATGAAAATATGAGGTGCATTAGGTACCCTCAGATGGAGATGAGCAAACATGAGGCTTTTGCTTTGTAAGATGCATATGTAAGGTCCTTTTATACTTAATACCATATACGTAGAATCATTCGCAGTGTATAAACCTTTGCTACTTCCGCAGTCAGTTTCATATCGCTAAAGTTTGTCTCAGCGAATCTCATCACCAAATGCATTACTCAATACTAACAGGGGCAGATCTGCAAATCCCTGTACATGTGAAATGATTTTCTTTTATAAAACTGGAAATACTAGCGAATTAATTTACTTATACAGTACATGGTTGAAGATTTACCTTTTTAGTAACAAGTTTTTCGTCATCTGTAAATCTACAGACAAACGGGTTCCAGATCTGATGCACCACTGGCAGTAACTCATCTGGGGAAAATAAATGAGGAATTCTAAACTACAATAATTTTGTTTACTTTTCTTATGTTCTTGTGTTAACTACAGCTTGAAACATAATATACTTTTAAGTCTGGCCTGATTAAAATTCATAAGCACATGTAAAATGGTACTGCATTCTTATTTCATACATTGTAAATCAATGGTTATACCATCGTCTGTGTAAAGGTTTTTCTATGATAAATTACTTTGCAGTCAAAATGTTTAAACTCTGACTAACAAACTAAGTACTTCAATTTTCAAATATCAAAAAAATGTAAAATATTTTATTTTATACGCTTTGAGGCCATATTGTGAATAAAACATGTAGAAGTTCCTACTCTTTCACTTTTTCCCATCCTACATCTAATGTAACATTTTCAAATCATCATATTTTGAAGGGAGTCCATTAACAAACCAGAATTACTGTATTTTTATACTTTCTCTTCCATGTAGGTAATGAAACTCCTAAATGATTTTACGAGGTTCGGTAAAATTAAGAACAAGTTTAAATTAAGCAAACCTTGATGAGTCTGTAAAGCTTGACATGATAAAGAAATTGTTTCGAGAACCAAAAGTCGTAGTCGAGGGCTAGAACTGGACAACAAATGTTTACTTCTCTCTAGAACCTGGAAATAAAATCTACTTTAATGTACATACATGTATATACACAAATAATGTGTATAGACCCTTTCTCGTTGATGTTTATTTGGCTCTCTTTAGTCTTTCATTCAAACAAAATCAAATTACGTCATCCAGGATAGGACCTCGTGCGGTATGACGTCATTTGATAGTACTTATGGGCAAAACATTGAACAAAGAGTTAAAGGAGATTAAAATGTGAACAAGTCTTTACTCATTTTATAGACCCTTTCACATTATCTGTGGTACTAAATTTGAAGAACAGTTCTAGGGGATAAGCAATAGAAGCAGTGACGTCATTTCATTGTTCTATGGCGTTATATGCGTAATAGTGTTTCTTTTGTTCCCCACATTACCTCTAGTTTTGAAAGGTATATGATGAAATTCCAACAGGAAAGTCATAATAATTATATGAAGAATGTTTTCCCTCAATTTTATGATCAAGAGACATCTATCATCTAATGTCTGCTAGAGGTCAAAATTGAGGAAATCCAAACTATGAATAAATAAAGATGTTGTCTCTGTCTGTCTGTCTGTCTGTCTGTCATATAAATTTGTAATGTTACATTTACTAATGTTTGTCCATACTTTTCAAGTAAATAGTTTCATGCAAAATAAATATATATACAAATATATTTGTGACTGACAGACAAAATTATGCGAATAAGTACACACATAATTTTTATGTGCATCAAGTCCCTACCTGTTTGACAGCTTCTACGTGTTTGGGGAGATTTTTCTTTTTATCTGGTTCTATATTGTCATCACCGGGATTTTCTTCATCCTCTTCATTTCTGAAGTTTTTCTGACTCAAGTCGGCAGTGTCTTCCTCAGTTACCTCCCCATGAGAGATCTTTTTCTGTTTGTAATATTCCGAGATTAATGAACTGAGGCTTTCCTCTGACGTTAGTGTACTGCCAACATCCTCTTTTGATTTTGTCTGCAACAATCAAGTTTCAACTTATTCGTTTTTTTTATGAAAATAATTTATTTGAGTATATAATTATATAGTTTTAAAGCTTTTGATGTTTTGGAGTTTGTCACGTACGAAGGTCAAACTTTAATGCAAAAATATTTTGGTATCAAGGAATTCACATGTAAAATATGAAAGCTCTTAAACTAGCCAATCAAAAGTCAATGGTTATATTTTTGTAACTGACAGAAAAACAGACAGACAGTCAATAGGCTTTTTTCGTACCCTCATTTCCATGAATGTAGTGGACAAAAAGACATGCAACAACTTTTCTAAATATGAGCATAAAAAACATTATTGCATTTGTAACAGGAACACATTATGTTTGACTATGATTTCATATGGAAATATTCCCCTCGTAATTATTTACCTTTATTCTTACCTGGGTTGATATTTAATAAATCTTATCGTGTATATCTCTCGATAGAAGTTTAATGCCTTCACGGTACTAAATTTAGATATGTCACGTGGTTATTTAAGTAATAAAAAGGCGTGTTCGATCTCGCCAGGTTGTCCAATTTGTAGTTGAACACTGCACGGACCATTCTCCTCTCCCTTCTTACTATGGGTCATTTCTCGACTCGCTACTTTACTTTTCGATGTTAGAGGAACGTTTGACAGTTTAAGTATGGGCTTGGGGTAGGATTTTCACTGTTTTATATGTCGTAATTGTTTATATTGTAATAAAGTATGTAAACTGTAGTAATCTCCATCGTTTCATTTCATCTGTCTTGTCGTCACGTGGCTGGAGAAGTAGAAATCCTACGAACCTGAAGACAGGCGCTCAGAGTCAAGCTGAGTCCTGTTACAAAATTGGCGAGCTTGCCAGGATTTCTATCAAATTTTTCAGTCACCGATTGAAAATGACAGATGAAATTGAAATATTTACGATTAGGAATTAGACGACATTTAGTTTGTATCTCCGTAGTTTGATTACAGATACAATGTACGATACCGAGGTATGTTTACCTGTAAATGAAAGTCGGTCAGTATAGTGAGCGATAGTTCACCTGTGTATAGTATAGCGTAGTAATCAGTGATTCGTAGAGCGTGACAAGTGTCAATGATTACATATTTGAGAATTTCGAACACTCGGTATATAAAACGTTATATGGCTTTCAGATAAATTCTCTTCTGATATTATTGATGAATATTTGAGAATTTTGTACGAATTTAGGAACTTTTTTTATTTTCTTCTGGATTTCACACTTTCTGACTTTGATTTCTATTTTGCCTTTAGTCTGTGTAGTTTGTGATGTCTCTTTTATTTCTTGGTGATTAATGTAGTGGGGTAGAGCCTCGTTGAATTTCTTCTGAATTTTCGATTTTGTATCTCTAGATATATGTTTGGAGAATGGACTTAGAAGATTTTCAGTATTTAATTTTTCATTGATAAAGTTGACAGCCTAGTTCTTAGTTTACGTGTGAATTCTGAATCTTCATTTATTATTTTAGATCAGCGTTTTCTCGTCAGTTATTGGTGGCATGTAAGGCTTCGGTGGGATGATGCATTGTCAAATAATGATGAGGGTATATTCGTATGTCGGTTATTCTAATTGTGTATGGGCATGAGACCGAGATAAGGAGGATCATTGATGTGTTTGTCTGTTTGTGTTAACCTGTTTGAGTACATGTATGTGTTGTTCATATTCTTGTTGGTACCATGATAAGTAGGATCATGGTTGTGTTTTGTCTATGGTATATTTTGGGAAGATTTTGATAAACGTAAGGTGACGTTTATGTTCAGACATTCGGGTTCTGATACGGGTAAAATCTTCGTGTATGAATGTTCAGTGTGATGTAGATGCTCAATGGTAGGAATGGCCGAGTCTACAATAATTTTGAAGAAACTTAATTTCACATTAAATTGTTTATTGAAAACGAATCTTTCAACTTTACGCATGTTGTAATTATAGACAGTTAATTTTACATCAAGGTCGTTAGGAAAATCTTTTTGTGTTTTATTTCTTCATTTTTCACGTCTTTTGTGTAGATGATTTCAAGTTTGTATGTTGTTTTGTGTAACTGTGACTGTCATAGTGTTTCATTGGATGATGTGGATGATGAATATTTGAGGGCGTTGTTCCTCAACCTCACGTTTAATGCTCATTCCTGTTACCATGGTGATACTTGAGAGGTGAGATGATGCCTCGATGTTATAACTAGATGACATACCTACAGATGGATGGATATTATACAGACCCATGGGATGACAGAACATTATGAAATATAAGTATTTTTGTTTTGTAAATTGTGTTTTATGTATCATGAACTTCAACTTTGGACTTTGAAATTTTTCAAATTTTGATTTGAAATTTTGTTATGAATTAATGGTCAGTGATGTATACGATAATTACATTTTCTATGCTTTGATCTATTCTAGGAGATGTGTCATGAAGGATATCACCCCTGTTTCGTAACAATTCATAAGAAGGATATACATACACACTAGAAGCGATGTTTGATGACAACTCTACATACTGAATGACTTTGCCTACAGAAGAGATTAAATCTGATGTGAACTCTGATGTCATAAAGCAGCTATCCTGTTGAATGTCTAATTTGGAGAACTGTCTTCTGCATGTTAGCCGTTGGCTGACTAGTAAGATAGTCAATCAGCTGCTTGTTTCGTATGTTGCTGTATCATTCCGATACCAGGTATCACCGTCATTCCGTCAGCGTTGCCGTTAGTCAAGATGAGATTATGTCTGACGTTGACATTTGATTTTGGACTTATGGAAAGAAGTCCTGGTGGATTTGTGCAATCCGATCGCTATATGTCGCGTAGGAACGAAGGATGATCTCTTTTTCGAACAGAACATTTGCGTATCTGCTTGAACGATTTAAACGTCATTGGACGATAGGAAGCTGACAAATGATACAGGATCATGGACTATAAACATTGGATAAAGACTGATGAACTTTTTCGAAATGGTATTATATGAACTCTTCTTTTTCAGATTTTCGGAACATATTATTGTGTAATCAGTTAACATATGTTCTCTTTTTCAGGATCAGTGTTGTGCTTTTAATTCTTGGAACATTGAACTTTGTTTGATAAATTGAAATGCTTTGAAATTGATTTTGTACTGATGATATTTGATAACCATAATGTGTCCATGTTAAGGTCTGGCACAATTTAAAAATATTTTCATATTTTTGTTTTTAAGGAGGGAGGAATGTAACAGGAACACATTATGTTTGACTATGATTTCATATGGAAATACTCCCCTCGTAATTATTTACCTTTATTCTTACCTGGGTTGATATTTAACAAATCTTATCGTGTATATCTCTCGATAGAAGTTTAAATGCCTTCACGGTACTAAATTTAGATATGTCACGTGGTTATTTAAGTAATAAAAAGGCGTGTTCGATCTCGCCAGGTTGTCCAATTTGTAGTTGAACACTGCACGGACCATTCTCCTCTCCCTTCTTACTATGGGTCATTTCTCAACTCGCTACTTTACTTTTCGATGTTAGAGGAACGTTTGGCAGTTTAAGTATGGGCTGGGGGTAGGATTTTTACTGTTTTATATGTCGTAATTGTTTATATTGTAATAAAGTATGTAAACTGTAGTAATCTCCATCGTTTCATTTCATCTGTCTTGTCGTCACGTGGCTGGAGAAGTAGAAATCCTACGAACCTGAAGACAGGCGCTCAGAGTCAAGCTGAGTCCTGTTACACATTGAATTTTCATCAAAATTTTAATTTATAAAATTGGAGTTATATCTATAACAGTGAAAAATAAAAATTTAAGTACAGTTCTCAATTTTTGAAACCACTAACCATATAACTATACTGACCTTTGGTGGGGGGAACCATCGACAGACGGCTCGGACAAGCTCATTAAGTACAGTCATAAAGAGGGAGGACTGCTCCTCATAGAAGTCATCTAGGCACGACAGCACCTTAAACACACGCAGGGAAAATTATAAGGTAAGATTGTAAACAGAGAGGCGGTGGTCACAACCCACCTTGCTTGCACGTACGTGCTGTTTACGTGCAAAAATGTAGGCAAACCTTGGGTACCTGTACGGTGTCCATGCATTGTAAGTATGTGTCCCACACTGCCTCCTTGCCGATTTGGGAATACGCAGACAGGATTTAGCAGTTTTATTGCATACAGAACTTTCGCTGCGTCCTGTCTGCGTGCTGTCTACTAATTCAACAAGAAGTACGACACGCATGTTGCAAGTACGTGCAATGCATCTTCGACACAAGGAAATGAGGACTCCGTGCATTAGCAGTACGTGTAAATTCGACATCCTTACAATAACGTAGAAGACGTATGGAGAAAGTATGTTGTAAGCAAGTTGCACACAAGTCGTAAGTACGTGCAAGGCACTTCCTTTTTTGTGCTACATATGATGCATGTAACCACCCATATAACCGTGCGTGTGACGTGCATTGACACACTCCTTCCGTATCTTGCCACTTCCTTCCTTGCATCTTCTGAAAAAACGCAGTGCACATAGCCTCCACAAACACACACATCCTAAAAGCACGCACGGCAGGTTGTAGGGCAAGACAGATAGACACAAAAACAGAAATGGTGTACAAAGATTTACCACCACATGTACTACAAAAGAACTTATAAATTGAAGTGAAGAACAAAAGAAATCTCATCAACCACTATCATTCACACTTGCTGTATTTTGACATTAAAAGATGACAAACTATTTTCATTATAAATGATCATACCTCTTGTACAGTATCATCCACCAGGGGTAGAATGTCTGCGGAGCTGTACTCTAAGATGACCTTTAATACTAAGGGACTCCGCTTGTTGCTATGGAAATGACGGAGACGCAGGGAAATGGCGTTCACCAGGTAATCAGAATTCTTCTGTATCAATTCATTCAAAGACCTGAAATATATTTTACACTTTTTAAAACAAGTTAAATGAAATGTCTAAAATGTTTCTTCTTTTTTTACCTAGATTAATATAATCTGACACCCCCATGAGGAAGTGATGGCAAATTCTCAGCCTATAACAGTGTACAAAATTTTGCAGGTCCACGATGAGGCTTGCCTCTCTTACGGTATTGTTTTGATTGTTTTATCCCACACTGACTAGGAAAGACAACTTATAGTGTTATAATCAGACGTGTTTTGTCTTTCTACAGGAATGTTGCTTTGTTACCAATAGCAATGACGTCACAGGGTGAGATCAATGAGATCAGAAGGTCAGATTGAGAAAAATTTGTGAAAAATACAAGCTTTTTTCAGTTTTATGGTTTCAGCACAATCTGATACTGTAAACCGTCTTTTATTTGCAGCGTCTTAAGTTCGTTTTATATTTCGTGACAAACGAAAAACGCCTCGAATATCGCGAAAATAGAACGCTCGCAAATAAAAGATGTTGGCAGTAACTACATGTATGTGTAGATGATACATGGTTCTTTATTCATAAAGGTATTTTGAGTAATACATGATTCTTAATAGAGAGAGATAGACAGAGACAGACGGACAATCAATCAGACGGACAAATGCCATACAAAGTGATTCCAATATGTTGTCATTGTGTTGAATATGATAAACCATAAGAATACCATAAGAAGTAAATCAGCTTACCAGGACTCACAGACACAAGCTACACAGATGTCAGTACTGATGATATACAAATTCTGGACACACATAGGTTCAGACTAATGGGAAGACATACATGTAATATGCAAGATCGCAACTACAGTGCATGCAGCACGTCTGTTCTGATTTGCATTTAGTCACCTACCTAAACCATTGTTATAAATATGGGCAACTTTTCCAAGTAAATTGATGATGTCAAGAGAATGGAGAAAAACCAGAAAGTGCGCGAAAACATCCGTATAAGTTTTGTTAGATGTATTTGTGATCTTCTATATTGATACAATGTCACATTGACATTGAACTAGTAGAAGGAAAACAGCTGACCTGAACTGGCAAGCTACACATATATCCATTAGGGCAAGGTATGCTGTACTGCTGATATAGGCATTTTGGTCTCCGAGTTTCTCCATCAGTGGGTATAACGTAACAATTAGATGTGGCAAAAACTTCTTCTGTATCGCCTGTTAAAAGAATACCGTACCTAGCGTAATTAGATGGGAATGCTTTAAGGATCTTGTCAGGAGAATCAAACACACTCTGATAAAAGCCTGTAGAATCCATCCATTTTTATTTACATGTATAATTCATCTACACCGTATACAGAACTTCCGTTGTTTTTACTTTCCTGTACAAATCAGAGAATAATACCTTCTACTTTTTTGTTAACTTAATTTTCCTTCTCTACTTCATTAAAATAATAAATACTTGTGTGTGCATATTTTTCACTCCTGACAAGAGGGTACATGTACAAGGTCTTGCACATGAAATGAAGTAAAATGGCTTTGACAGTAAAATTCAGTATAAAGAATATATCTCCTGCTACACGTATCAATAAATTTACTTTGACTTACTTTTGAGAACATTCCGATTCCCTCCAAATAAAGACAGATCTGCATTATGTTATGATTAAAGCTGCTCACAGAGGGCACTGTTTCTGTGCTTGTAACAAAGTTCAAGGCCACCAGTCTATTTTCAGCCACGGAGCTTGCCGAGTGGACTGAGGAAGGTCCAGTCAGTAGGTCCATGTTTGTTGTAGAAGTATATTCCTCCAGAAGCATCCTGTTACAAATCAGAATGTGTACTACTAGCCTTTCATTTCTAATACTTTAACTTTAAATCAGTAACAGAAATACACATGCATTCTCGGGTTAGGTACATGTACATGTATATAAACAAAAGCGTTTCTGAGCTTGTGTTTACATGTTGTCTCCACCATGCCGACTTTAAATAAATCTTGTCTTGTCTTTATGAAAATATTTTATCAAGCCTTCATTTCTATAAAAAGTGTATAATTCTAATTCACGTAAATGAAAGACAATTTCAAGTTTACATGTCTTATTTCGCAATATTAACGTATATTTCTCATTTCATCTGGAATTCTTAAAACTTTCTTATTCCATATTCCTTTATGATTATATAGACAATGATAAAGAGAAATTTTCACCATAAAATAATCTGTGGTATACATACTTGACAATGCCCTCCAACTCCTCTACTTTCCTTTTCTTTAACGCATCAAAGTCTTTGTCCTTTTGTTGTACTGTAACTATTCAGATCATAATAATTTATTGTAAATTAGAAAAAAAAGTTAAAGCACCACAAAAACGATGTTTTATTTTGTATTATTTATTGCAAATTATACATGCATGATCATTTGAAGGAAATTTATCAAATTGTGCAAAACATTAAAATACACATTCCATATGTATATACATGTACATGTGCATTATAGATAAATTTACATTTTTATGTAATAATCAATGTCATGTCAGCCATAAATCTTCTTTATTTGTATTTACATGTATTTCATTCCTTATCATAATGTAAACCATCTTTTTTTTCGCCAGTGTTTTATTTTCGCAATACATGTATTTGCAAGGTGCTTTGATTTGCAAAAATAAAATGCTGGGAGTATGTCATAACACATGGATAGGTTACTTATGTATGATGTCACGAAAATTAAACGCCGCAAACAAGTCATTTCACTCGTGTTTGCGAAATTCATACGCAGTGAATAAAAGACGGTTTACAGTATTTCTTTCAATATTTGCTTTTGAATCCTAAAAATTTAAAGCAATAAATTAGTTGAAGATGTGGATGCATTTTATTTACATGTCTATAATGTGATATACATGTAAATGTATGTATACAAGTACATAAATATAATCTGAAAATAACATTCCATTGAATTACTGTCATACTCATAGCAAACTAACGTGACTAGACAGAGCTCATTTCCATCTGGACATCAGAAGAATTCAATTCTGACCAGGTGATATAATCTTAACAAAATTACAGGTAATGAGTATTTACTAGAAGTACTATACAAATGCTACATAAATGTACATGTTGTTATCTATTTATCTAAAATCTAACTGTCACTAGATTGAAATACATGTAGCTGTGCCAGTCAGGTCACCTTGCTTTTAGAATAAAGAATATTAAAATTTTACAAACCTCCTATCCCAGCAGCCCCCAGTACCAGTTCGTTAATAACGAGCGTAGCCTGCATCTTATGAAGTATTGTCTCGTGGAATATGTCCAGGAAATGGTCAATCAGCAACGTGATATCACCTACAGTAGAATATTAAATTACCCTGTACTTTATAAACAATAGGTCAAGCTTTATCATTTGTGACCTCTGTGACCCTTGACCCTTTCATTCATGTCAGTGTTATTACTTCTGACAATTTGAGCCAATTCCTATATACATGTAGATCTTGTTTTGATGTATAAACTCTCCTTTTGAGGATGAAATCCCTCAACCTATCAGACATGATTTCATTTAGCAAAATATTCTGATCATTTCAGAATTATACATGAATTTTGTACATTTACATGTACATATTTATGAAGTTGGCATACAAATATCATATACATGTACATATGTATTATTTGATTTTATTTTAATTTCAAAAATGTAAATGTCTTGGCTTCAAATAAGAATAGCAATAGGGGAATTTGGTTTGAAAAAGTCCAATCTACAGATACACATACATGTATTTTTATAATCTGTTAACAGGATGTGCTTGTGAAACATCTTTCGTCAGTATCAACACTGTTTTCTGTAGGTACATATAGGTTAAGGTTAGGTACCAACAGGAGGCCACAATGTACGAGCATGTGAAATATGAAAGCCCAGCAGACTACATCTAAAATATTACCATAGAAACCAAGCAGACGACAAACTTTCTGAAGCTCCAGATGAATTCTTCTATCATGAAAATGCTTAAAATTCTTTCGTGGTTTAAGGACATCTTTGGAACCATTTATGCTTATCAGCTCAGATCCTGAAACAAATATACATGTATTTTTTTTATTTCAAAATATAGCAATGTCTCATCTCAATATTATCAACTGACCCTATCCATTCACATGAAAATTTGAGAAAATTCATGACGACAAAATGCATTTTTGATATCAGACATTTGGCAATCCCATAATTCCAAAACGTATACATGAAACTGATTCATATGTGATTTAAACTACATGTATATGGTAAAATCTAGTGATACTGTTATGCAATAATATTAAGTTTTACACTTTGTTGTAATATTCATATCATTTAATTTCCATTGTTATTCTAAAGAAACGAAGATTCTGATTGGCCGAGATACCTGCATCAACCGAAACCAGAAGTACATGCTCAGCAACGTCATAAGCAACACAATTTCAAAGCTGCTAATAAACGTTGAAACGTGACGAAATGAAATGATAAGGAATCGTTGTAATATTTGTTTGGTTGACACGCACGATGCAGTTTTCCCTCAATTTTTGGTGTTGATACCTCGGTCAACCAAAAAATTATTACTATGAATCCTTAAGTATATAAGAATCATACCATGTCCTACACTAGTTGTCCTTTCTTGTATCATACTAATGTCCGTACAATCTAACTCCAGAATCTGTACTAGTGCCAGGGACAGCCGCCTTAAATGACAGCTGGTCCTTAACACAGAATGAAGGTGGGGACCTTTGAAAGAAATATGATAGAAGCATATAAATTTTTATTATAAGAAATCTTGTCTTTTTTTCCTCTACATTCATGTGTGACAAATGAAGTGATATGGTATGGATGGAGAAATATGTGTATATATTTAATTGTATTTCGTTTTAATGATTTATCATGTGAGTTGGTATCTTATACAGATAATTTACGGGAAATTGACAAATTTTACATTTGAAAAATACTGATGAAAGAACTTATCATTTTGTTGATCAGTTACTATTACTTACTACAGATTCAAATACATGTAATTATTGATAAAATGTACATGAAATTTAAACAAATCAAACTAGCATTTCTAATATTTTAAAGAGCATACCAAGAAGAGAAATATAACCGGATAATAAACTAACAGCAGAATACTTTTGGTCTTCATCTGGAAAAAAATAAATGAATATATCTTACTGGTATTCCTTACAAAATTAAAGCATCCATTGCAAAAATGATGATTTTTTTTTCTAATATACATTTAAATTATCTTAGAAATATTTCAAGTATTCTGACAATTACATGTGGGTGTAATATTTTTTTTTTTTTTTATCATTTATTATTTTTTTTCATTCTACATACAATTTACATACTATAATATCGTAATGTATGAGTAGAATGGTTTTTAATGAAAGGAGAAGAAGAGGAAGAAGAGAGAGAGAGAGAGCGAGTGAGAGAGAGAGAATGAGAGAGAGGACAAATACAGGTACATCTTTCATACACACATTTATACCACAAATTACTCATTGTTATCAAATATGTGTGACAACAAGTTCCATCTACTCTTAAAAATTAAGTATTTCATTTTGTGAAAATATATTGATTTTTCGATGAAGTAATATGACTTAAGCTCTATCAAAAAAACTCTGATAATTGGGATACTCTTATTCATTTTTTGTTTATATATATGTTTTTTTGCCAAGGTTATTACTGAGAATTTTGAGAATTGAGTAAGTAGAGATAGAGCTTTTCGGAGAGAATTATCTGAACCATCTAGTAATAGAGCTGTGTCATCAGCATATTGGAGGATTTTAATTTCAGCATTTAGAATTTTAATACCTTTTATGTTTTTACTGTTTCGTATGAGAAGTCCTAATATTTCAACACATAAAATGAAAATGTAGGGAGAAATTGGGTCGCCTTGCCGGCATCCACGACCTATACTGAAGAAGTTAGAGAAGGTTCCATGTTGTATAACACACAATTTAAAGTCATTGTTTAAGCAATTAATATAATTTCTAAATTTATCTCCAAAGTTAAAATATTTAAGAACATTATCAATGAATTTCCAAGAGACAGAATCAAAAGCTTTTTCAAAGTCCACGAGAAGAAGGAGGCCTGAAGAGTTAGTTTCCTCTAAACATTGCATTATATCATAGAGTTGACGAATATTTTCTCCTATATATCTACCTTTGATAAAGCCAGATTGGTTTTCATGAATCATGTAACTTAAAACTTGTTTTAATCTATTAGCTAAACAACTGGATAAAATTTTGTAGGAGATATTTAATAGAGAAATAGGTCTCCAATTTTTCAGAAAGTTGCGGGGCTTATCTCCCTTAGGTAATAAAGAAATGACACCTAGTTTTTGTGAAGAAGAGAGATTCCCACTTTCAATACCTAATATAAGTGATCTAAACAAGAAATATTTTATGTCAGGCCAGAAGAATTTATAGAACTCGGCTGTATACCCACTGGGACCTGGAGATTTTTCATTTTTTAAGTTACGTACTGCTATTCCAATTTCTTGTAATGTAATATCATTATCTAGCATATTCTTATCTTTATCTTTTACTTTTTTGGTAATAATGCCATCCATTAATATTTCTAAATCAGAATCTTCTAAAAACTCATCTTTATTGGTGTACAAGTTTTGATAATACTGCTTAATATTTTCCAATATAAGACTTTGTTCAGTAATGTTGTGTCCTTGTCCGTCAGTAATTGTTGCAATATTTTTATTAACATAATTTCTTTTTTCAAGGGCGCAAAAATATTTCGTGGGTTTTTCTCCACTTTCTATCCATCGTGTTCGTGCTCTTATTATTAAACCTTTTAATTCTTCTTCTCTAATACCTTCCAATTCTTCATTTAGTATATGTATTCTGTTATTTATATCAATATCATTTCCATCATTCTGATAGGTCGCATTCAGTTCAAGGAGCTCTTGTTCAATCTTATGTTTTCTTTCAAGTTTATTTTTCTTTATGAAGGAGGAATAAGAGATTGTCATGCTTCTAATGTTCATCAATAACATTTCAAAAAACAATTGATCATTTATAGTGAATTGTAAAGTCTGTTCATCAAATTCATGTAAATTATCTAAGTTATAAACAGGAAGCGCATATTGTAATTTTGTGTTCAAGATTATTTCTTTAACTTTTTCAATGTATATTTTATCGTGTAATAATGAATTGTTGAACTTCCAAAAACCTTTGCCTTTCTTAAATTCATGAAGTTTAATATCGATAGCTACCGCTGAGTGATCAGATTTATAACCAGGTATATTTTTGGAGCTGTTTATCAAAGACATGAGAGCATCAGAAATGAGAAAGAAATCAAGCCTAGCTTTTTTAATAGGATTTTTACAAAACCAAGTATAACCTTTCGAATCAGGGTATAAAATTTTCCAAGGATCAACCAATGAATGTAGTTCTTTTAAATTTGAAAGGGCTTCTGCGGCTTTCGGGTTATTTCTATTTCGGTAATTATAGCAGTCATTCGGGTAGTCTAAAACTAAATTCATATCGCCACAAATTATAATAAAGTCTCTTTGCATTTCAGTTATGTTTTGGTTTAGTTGTTGATAAAAATCAGGTTTGTCTTGGTTTGGCCCATATATGTTAGCTAATGTAATAGTAAAATGGTTGCAAATTTCGATATTCAAAATTATAAAATTTCCTTGATTATCAACTTTTCTTTCTAGTATCTTATATTCAAAATTATTATTGAAGAGTATACCTACTCCTCTTGAATTACTTGTGCCAAAACTAAAATAACAGTCGTACCCCCACTGACTTCTAACAATAGGTAAAATATTTTCAGTAAAATGCGTATCTTGTATACAGTATATTGATCTATTTTTCTTTCTCAAAAAGTCAAAGACATCTTTTCTTTTGTTATTATCTCCTAACCCCCTGCAATTTGCAGACAATATTGTTAACTTATCTATTCCTTAAGAATAACACATAACATGTAACAACACATAGTATAAAGAATGCTATATATGACCCATTGTTTCTCAGGTGTATAAAAATTCTACGATACATCACATACACACAACACTCACGCAAACAGACAAACAAAAACAAAGATAGAGAGAAATAAATGACATAAAGTGACATTCAATATGAGCTTAAGAGTTTTGGGCTATTACTGAGTTGCGGTAATAAATAATGCATCTTTGAACTTACAATAAAGCTTATAACATGATATGGTCACTGAACATGATACATAAATCGTTGCCTTTTAGGAAACGTAGCATAAACTCGTACAGAATTGACATTTTGCACACACGCACATCGCGAAAACCAAAGCGCATGATAGCTAGTAAAATCGGATATCGTGGAGCACTGGAACACTTATCTCCGGGGTCGTATTGGTCTACCTTTTCCGGAACGCAGTTTTGAAGTAATATCGTCTTCAATGTTAAATGTATAGCGTTTACCTTCGCTTATTCCGTATACCGACCCATTATAATAATAGGCAGCTTCGATCTGTTCGTGCCTCAGTAGACTGTTAATAAGGGTCGTGTTACGCTCTGTTACATCGTCCACCAGTTTAATACTCCCGCCCGCTTTCTTCACATCTGACCTTTTGCGCATGATTTTAGATTTTATTTCTGAATTTTTCACCTTCAGTAAAATCGGTTGCGGTTGATCACGGTGTTTCGTAGGGATTCTGTGCACAGCAATGACATCTTCCTTTTCGATGTTAACCCCCGCCTTATCCTTTAGGACACTTTGTACTACTGCTAGCGTATTTTCGTTTACTTCTTCCTTTACACCACACACCTTTATGTTCGTTTTTCTCGAGTACTGCTCATTCTTATTACTCCTGATTAATGCCTCTCTTGTGTCGTTTTCTACTTTATTTAATTTCGATTTAAGATTTCTGATCGTTTCGTTGCTTTCGGCATTTTTTTCTCGTAGTGTGTGAATATCCAGGTTTAATCCGTCGATTTCGTCTTTCAATTCTCTCCTGATCTTTTTATTTTCCAACTCTATCTCTTTACATCTATTTTCTACCACTGTTTGGACCATTTTCTCTACTTTTTCCTCGCTTTTTTCAAGTAATTCTTTGACTATATCTTTCACGATGTCTACAACCAGATCTTTCAGTTCATTTGATTTAACAGTGTTTTTCAGTATTTTGCTGTTATTTTCTATAGATGTTTTGATAGACGCTAGGTCCGATCGTATAGCGGCAAGATCATCTTGATTTTTCTCACACCCTTGGTTGGTGGGGGGCGGCGGAGCTGCATGCTTATCCGAGTTTTCTACGTATGACTGTGAGCCACTTCTAGTTGACATGCCGCCTGTTGGCATTTTCTTAAAATAAGAGTTAATTGATACTGACTGGGACTGTGATTTTTTCATGCATATACACTCTCGTAATTGCTACCATGAAAAGTTTGTTTACATGTGTGATGCGTACTCACGGTGGAGTGATCTTAAATTTTCCGTTTTACATTCACATTCCATCACAAACTTTTGTTTTTTTTACACGAAAAGTCACTGTAATCCCTTCTGAAACAATTATATCGTCTTTCCACTTTTTTAATGCGTAATATAACTAGGTTAGCCCCCAAAATATCGGAGCTCTCAAAAGCGTGGCGACACACTGAACGCCATATTGAATCCTCCATGTGGGTGTAATATGGTGAAAATGAAATGAGTATATTGACAAACTTAAAAGATTGTTTAAACCATGTATTCAAGCATTATACATGTGATAAGCAATACAGAAACCAACTATCAAAATATTCAAGTATCTATCTCCTAGATAAGAATTTAAACAAATGATACCTTAAACTCTATACTTAAACAAAGATATTGTCACAGACAAATAAATAAGTCTGTCATTTTAAACATGAGTCAAGTCAACGTTTAATTCTATACTTAAACAAAGATATTGTCACAGACAAATAAGTCTGTCATTTTAAACATGAGTCAAGTCAACGTTTAATTCTATACTTAAACAAAGATATTCTCACAGACAAATAAATAAGTCTGTCATTTTAAACATGAGTCAAGTCAACGTTTAATTTACATTCAATACTGCTACCTACCAACAGATCTCATTTGCCGAGGTAGTGTCATAGAGAGGTTGTGCAAGTTTTCTTCAAGCATCTCCACCAGGGGGCGACACTCTGTGGTCATGTGACTATGACTGAAGACCTCCAAGTACCGTGAACTTGCCATGGCTATATTGGGGTACTCGTCCGTTAGTAAACCTACCATGATTTCTAGCAAATGTGGAAGGCAACTTGGTAAAGACCTAAAAAAAAAATCAATGGTGATACGATTAAAGAATTCCAATACTGTAGTGACAAAGATGGTTTTGTCATAATAAAGTGAGCTCATTAAATCAAGCCAGAGAGAGGAATAACTTAAATTTTAGGCTAGAAAGATACATAGTGCATTTACAGAAATAGATACTCTTTAGTTATTCTCAATACAAATACTGTAGTATTTTGTTATTCTCTCCTATCAGATTTTATATTGCTCTTCGCAATCATAGCACAGGCTCATATTTAGTACATGTGTAAGCCTTTTCACAATCAATTTGTGACTAGCATTTTGTGGACAACAGTAACTGATTTTTTTGTTATGCCACAATCACAAACTCACTGTTCTTGACATCATTTTGCCGTCAAAAACAACTGGACAGCTGTTACTGTGAAAAGGTCTATTGGAATGATAATTCAGTTAACAAATATTACGAGATACTTCAACTTACTTCATATGTTCCACTAAAGTGCCAGCAAAATCCAGAAGAGCTGTGCGAACTTTCCATGAAGAATGACCTCTGACCTTTGTTATCTGTTTCACAAGGACAGCCAGTTTTTCATCCGTGGCCTTGACCCAAGTCTCATCTCTAACTACGGCCAAACTCTTCAACTTATCATCAGAACATGCTGTGAGACAAAACATTGTACAAAAATACATGTAAAAATACGAGTGATATGAAAAATTTTCTTTCTTTGGCAAAACACTGTTCAGTATATTTTTTATACTTTAAAAAAATTTCTTGTATTTATGGACTTTGCGAAAATAATTACAAGAGAAGATACGTTAATATTGCAACTATTTCCCCCCAAGTGTAACGTCTTGATGTTATAATTGCGATATTTTTCCCCAGTGAAAATAACCATGTTATATTTGCAATCATAGATAAGGCCATTCCTCTGTGATTTTCTATTATGTTTCACTAAAATTTGGTTGCATACACATATGTACAGTAAGTCATTACTTAGTACATGTAGTAATACTTACAGTTAATTGGACTTGGAAATAATTTTCTCCTAGTCTGACTTTCCTCTATCCATTCTGTGTTCATCACTAAATGTACTACTTTCATTAATGTTGATATGGCAGTCTGAAAAAGGAAAGGAAAATTCTAATAATTATTTTTTTAATTGGCAGAATGTACATGTATAGGAATAAAATATGACATACTTTTCATTAGAGGAAATAAAATCCATTTGTAAATTGGTGATACTCGGGCACTATTCCTTCCAAAATCTGGCTATGATACAGTGTAGGTGGGACTTCATAACGCTTACACAAAGATTACGGCCTCAACACTCGTTGAAATTTGAGATCGTTTTTCGGACAAATTGTGAATAATCAGGTTATCCAGAATAGTTTCAGGTGGTTTTTGATGACTAGAAAACATAAGTTTTGAGCACTGAGATTTTTAAAATGATTTATATACTTACGATAAGTACACTTTGATTAAAATCATTAATATACTTACGATAAGTACACTGTGTCCCTGCTTGGAATCGCCAGTTATTACTCTGATTAACGTGATACTTATGCCCGGCAAGAAAGATGCAAATGTATCACCAAGCATGGCCTTGACCTTGGAGCAATCTAAAAATAGAAATCATCAAGAAAATGTACAGTTTAATGGTATAGAAATACTCTTGATCAAGATGAGAAAAACAATCTGTCATGAAATTATGTCATTTTGAAGTATATGATGAAAATGGAAAAGAAAATAATTGACTTTTAAATGTCATTTCTACACTTATATGATATATGATATCAAAATTATGTCACTTTGAAGTATATGATGAAAATGGAAAAGAAAAAAATTGACTTTTAAATGTCATTTCTACACTTATATGATATATGATATCAAAATTATGTCACTTTGAAGTATATGATGAAAATGGAAAAGAAAATAATTGACTTTTAAATGTCATTTCTACACTTATGATATCAAACATATAATCAGATGAATTTGTTTGAATTCTTATGAAATCTTGAGCATTCTTAATGATATCCTTTCAAACAATAAATCAAAGTTTTGCATTAAGTCCAAAATTGAATAAATTTTTCTCGAAAAATTCTCACTTTTAAACGCTACTCAATTAATCATTACTCACATTCTCCGTCCACCTGTGACAATCCCACGATGCCATTCATAGCAGCTATTTTTAAATGCCTCGCCCTCTCATTTTCAGCTAAATTTAACATGATTGATATGGCATGTCCAAGCATAGGTAAACTTTGGAGGGAAAACAGTTTCTGCAGAATGGCATAGTCACATCGATTGACCATTAGGTTGAGTGTTTTCACGATGGCAAATTTTAGCTCCTCTGAACAGACTTTACCTAAAATGAAAAAGAGGATTTAGCTTAAGTGAAATAGAAGAATTAACTGAATGATATTAGATGAAATGAAACATAGGAATTAACTGAATGAACTATTAATAAACAAGTATGAATTTCAAACCCTGAATAATTATAAATCCATTCGACTTTGTTGTGTTTGTAGCATATATTTTCAAGTATGGCATTTAAGTCTCAGTCAGTCGTATATCGACTTGTTTATAATACGCTGCCATCCATTAATAACTATACAAACAAGGAAATAATTCAAAATTCTTCATAATTTTATCTTAATTTTATCCATAGTATACTTGAGGGATTCATAATAACTGGCTTCACATAATTAAAATTATGTATTATGATAACAAAAATGCAAACAGAAACTTTTTTCATCAGCACAATTTTCAAAAATTGTCATTTATTTATAAAAAAAAGAATAAAAATTAAAAAAAGTATCAATATTTGGGTCAAGTTTGTTTTAAATGATTTCTATAAGGTTCATATTCAGAAATAAACAGCAATGGATTCAAATCTGTGCATTTTCTAATAGCAACATGAACAGAAATGGTGTATACTAATTTATGGATGGCAGTGTAGATTACACTAACTTAAGTATTTCAGCATTATTCTTCAGTGTTGGTAAGTTTGTTTCAGAAATAACAATTAGCTAGCTGTGGTTTGTTGTCCAGTAATTCCCCGAGTCACATGAACCAATGAAATTATCACCAAGCCACGAATTTTTTCTATTCTAATATTGTTCTGCACGAGCTCTATAGCACGTGCATGGGCAGAGCTTAGCGTACTGGAAGTTTGTTGGAGATTTTACACCAGGTGAGTTCTTTAGTACATATAGGGAGAAAATCTTAAGTCATGTTAGAATTCATGTTAATGTTCAATGAATTAAATTCTCTCTCGCTACGCTTAATGCAGATTGAAATATCTCCGATTTCATAAAGTAAGAACAAACTTTATCGTGCGCGTTCTTACCATAATCTTTAGTCGGTGACGGTGAACCAATCATAACACACGCCGTGGTGAACAAATCCATAAATAGATCCCAGCTCCCGATTCGAGTCTCGCGGAGAATTTTTTCCAGCAAACTAAAAGCATCTGTATACAGGTCCTCTGAGCTAAGTAATAATATAAATAGTATATCGTATTGAGAACCAGAAAGTATGATCATATAATATGCCATTTACTGTTACTGTACAAAATATGCTACTGTACAAAATACTTACGTACATGTACAAGGCTCTTAATGGCCAAGCACTATATATTGCATTACAGATTTAGCTTGAATTTTTACGTTCAGAATTTACATATATATTTTATCAATCAATTAATAACCATTTATGTTATTTACCAGATAGATAAAGGAATAAATAAATAAGATTTGATCTATTTTAGGGTCTACCTCCTTTGTAACATATCTTTAATTTCTTAAACAAACATTCAGATGAAAAATATCTTTGAAAATTTCCTCAAATTTCTTTAAAATAGAGTGAAAATTAGGATTTGAATACTTTGTGTACTGTAAATTGCTTTATTTTCGTCAGTACCAATTTTCGTCAAATCATTCAAAATGACCATTTCATCAGTACGTAAATTCGTCATCCAAGGGTCCCTAAAATGTAAATTTGTCTGTTCAAATGCCAACTTAACATTTAGATAGGCCGTATTGCGTTTGTTTCCATTGTTTGTTTAACAATTTTTGGTAAACAAACAATTAGAGACATGTATACCACCTAGCTTGTTGTGAAAACATATCATTTGGTAATTAGAAACACATTATATGCGACTTTGTTTTGGTATTCACTTTTCAATGATTTGTCATTTGCCTGTCGTAATAACTCCTGAGATTAAAGTTTTCCTTTCTACACTATACTTTGTCAGGAGTATTTGGTAAACAAACAATTAGAGACATGTATACCACCTAGCTTGTTGTGAAAACATATCATTTGGTAATTAGAAACACATTATATGCGACTTTGTTTTGGTATTCACTTTTCAATGATTTGTCATTTGCCTGTCGTAATAACTCCTGAGATTAAAGTTTTCCTTTCTACACTATACTTTGTCAGGAGTATTTATATTCGTCGATACGTAATTTTGTCAAGGGAGGCACTGACGAAAATTGGTACATGACGAATGAAAACCAATTTACAGTATATGTACATGTATACAGTAACTTACTAGTCCTTCTGTGTTTTTAAGAGAATTCTAACCGGAAAGATGAGATACTCTTGTAGCTCCTGTAGAATTACACGGTTATTGACTTTGTCCAATGCTGCGGAAACTGCTGTTACATTTTTACGAGTATGTTCCCTTGTTAGCTGAACACAGAGTGGACGGAGCGTCTCAAAGGCAACACGCCTTTCACAGCTTGCCATATCTCCCTGGACAACATTAAGAGATAAATTGAAAAATCTGCTATGGATAATGAAATATTATCAAGACTTAGAATTGCACATGTGTAGAATGATAATGGAAATAAAATACTTATACTTTTATTAACAATAGTTACGTTATTAGGTTAGTAGATTGGAATATTTTCCTTTGGATGGACACAGGAGCTTAATGCCAACAACCCACAATGATACCTGTCTTTATTCAATATTGTCCCATGAACTTAATTTGAAGGAGATGGGATGGGGCTGATTTCATTGAGGGTTGTAGACGTAGAGCTCCTGTGGATAGGACATGAAATCCAAATTCACGGAGTTGTGTCTGAACGTTGGATTGTTTCTTCTCTTTTACTGAAACCAAAACCAAATTCATTTTTCTGATAAAATTTTGAGTCTACTATCAATTTCTTGTGAAAATGCAGCCAAAGACTACATGCATCTTATAATGTATCAAATGTACAAATGGAGATCTCGCTAACATCTTGTCCATTTAAAGACGACGTTAAAATTATCAATTACTAAAACTATATACATGTACATCATATACATATCAACATGCGTAATATAAATTTGTGCAACAGATACCTCAAGAGACCTAAACAGTGTTGGAGGAAGAAGGAAAAGAGCATTTTGGTCAATGTGTCTTAGAAAAGACCATTTTCGAAATGTTTCATTTCAAAGCCAGACTACAAACATTACGTTCTTTGGTGATGTTTTTTATCATGAATTTATGATGACATAAATGATTCAATGGAAACGAAACACCTGCAATATATTTTGGTGAAACAATGTTCAAGAGTTTGCAAAGTTATTCGATGTCCGTAGTCTGATGTATAAAATCAAGGTTTGAAAAATTTGAAAATGGAAACACTGTCTGTGCAGCTCACTTCAGAAATCGGAAAATTGAAGTTTTCTCTACTTTGTCGGCATATTTTCCTATATAAATTTATACAGGGGGATAGATCTCGAACTCTCATAACTAACGGTGTATGATGTATGTCTGTACGACCAATACTACGCTCATGGTGAAAGAAAATAGTTTTAGACTTGGAGTTTTCTATGTATATTTCAGCATGACATCGTCAACGTTCTCCTTAGACACAGACGTTGCGCTAAAATTAACATAGAAAACTCCCTATCTAAAACTTTTTTCTTACACTGTGAGCGTTATGAGAGTTGGAGATCTATCCCCTATATAAATTTTAATCGCAAAAATTGCCAACAAAGTAAAGAAAACTTCAATTTTCTGATTTCTGAAGTGAGCTGCACGGACAGTAAACAATAATGTGTTATCTGAACCTCACATGAAACAGAGTGAGAACTAGTCTGGTTCCAGGACCTCTTTATTAGAGAGGTCCCGGGAACCAGACTAAGTGAGAACAAGAAGCAGGTGCCCTCTATGCCTCAGGTCAGGTCAACTTACTTCATCCTACATTGAGAATTCATAATCATATAACATAATTCTTGTAAAGTTATATAATTCATTAACCAAACAATGTATACGCATGCCTCAAGAATTGTAGAAAGAAATAAAATTTGAAAAAAAACCTCAGTGATCCATCTTCGCCCTACTTTCTTTTTCTTAAAATAACCTGTTCATTTCGAACCCGATCAATTTTTCTATTTATTGAGTCAGGAACACAAAATTTGGCGATATAAAATAATTTTCATTGTGACTGATTGATTTATGTCCTATATAATTTCTATGAAAAAGGTAGGAACCTACTAAAGTCCTCTATTTGAGAAATTTGCTATCATAGTGTCCTATTTGTGTCATAATTATCACATCTCTGCCTAGGCAAAGTTATTTTTGCCTGGGCAAAATTCGACTTTTGCTTATGCAGAATTATTTTTGCCTAGACAAAATTCGATTTTTGCGGCATGTAAAGACAAATTAAAGCAGTAAAATAAATGGATACTCCGGCATACTTTGATACCACTACCAGAAGTTAGATTTTTTTCCTGAGTGTCTTGGACTTTTCAGACTGATGTCATCATATGAGCGACGTGGTCCAATGCGACACAAATCACTTTGCAACTTTAAATAGATGAAGATGATAAAAGTCTATGATGGTGTTGAATAAACATCATTCAATCAAGTATGTTGAGGATGTTAATAAGGGAGGCTCGAGCAACCATATCAGTGATTTGGGGGGGGGGGGGCTTTTGCCAGTCGGGTTTTTTTTTTCAGCCATTTTAAGAGCCGGGATTTTTTTTTTCGCCGGCCCTTCGTGATTACTTTTTATATTTTCCAATGTTGAAAATTACTCTTAACTTAAATAAATAATTCAGCCACATCAAATAATTCAAGCCAGTGGCGGCACTGACCCAAAATTTTTCCAAAAAACCCTATATTTTGGCCCATTTTCAGTAAAATTCGGCAAAATTCGCCCCTTGAACCCCCCCCCCCCCCCCCCCCCGGCAAAGGGGGCGCTGGATCCGCCACTGCAAGCACGGATTAAGATCAGGTGCTAGATTTCTTCTTAGAACATCACTTATCTTTTTAATATCTGGAAAGGCATATATGAAACCTATAATATTAAGGAGGGTTTGAACACCAAGATGGCGGCGGCATTATTTGTTTTCTCGCTTCCTAGGAAAAGTACAGTCTTAACTCCCTTAAAACATTTGATACTCTGATTGATACACACATTTGAGTATCCTGATGAAATTTGAAAAATTTACGGCGTCATTGATGAAATTATGGCGATTTTCGAAATTAAGGACATTGGGAGTTTTATCCATGAGCAAACCACGACGTCATTACGACGTTATCGGGGAAAAATGGCTTCACAAACCTTCGCATTCAAAATGCAATAAAAGCATTATTACTTAACGTATTGCATTGAAACTTAGCATGTATAAAATAGAAAATTAATTCTTCATCACAGTGTATTCGTTGAAAAATTTACGTTACAGGAAACCGGATGTCACTTCATTAAAAATGGACGATTTTGGAAGAAAAAAATGGAAAATATAAAACCTTGTAATATCTTAATCCTAAATTCAATTTTTTCCCATTTAATCATGAAATCATCCCTGGACATTCTTGATAATTTTGATAGTTTTTGACAAAGATTCATCCACAGGATTCCTAATAATTAACTAGCAACTACAGTAAATTGGCTCGAAATTGCATTTTTTTCAGCGACAGTGTCATCTTTTATTCAAGTATCCAGCCTGTGATTAAAACACAATTCATTTTATCTTTTCCATATGTAAGTGCAATATATTTATGGATATTTTGGAAGTGAAATCAAAATTAATTTCTAAAAGTCTCGTAGAAAATTTTCCTGTGGATAGAATCAAATGTAAGTTTGCATAGTCAAGGATAGACATGAATTATATAATTTCAGAAATTTTTAGAAAAATTGAATTTGGCGTCCAAGTGTTCAATACCTCCTTAATACTCAACGCAGACAGGCTAGTTTCGTTCCTTTGAATAAAGTTTGTTTCATTTCTATTTGTACTTAGTTTATGACACACAAAAAAGTGTTTACCAAGAATATGGAAAGGTCGGTCGGAAGAAGGGGAGGGGGGGGGGGGCATTTCATGGTCCGGATTTTTTTTTTTTTTTTTTTTTGCAAAGTCGTCCCCCCCCTACACACACACACACACACACACACACACATAAAAATCATATGGTTGCTCCCTAACACGTTTCAAGAGGAAGCTCGACAGGGGAGTTTGCACGGATCATATATAGCGACTTTCTCTACCGAGAATAAAGGTATTGTTATGTCTGTGGGAATAATTATAGGACATGGGCGGATCCAGAAATTTTTTTCAGGGGGGGTTCCTAAAGTCCGAATTTTTTGAAGAGCAAAAAAAAAAAACCAAAAAAAAAACCAAAAAAAAACCAAAAAAAAACCAACGCAAGAAAGTAAAGCTTTTGATTGAATAATGATTGTCAGTTCTGTCTCTAATTATTAATAAAACAGGTGACTGGAGAGCAATGGCGAGCTAACCGCTTAAAAACTTTTGAATTTTCACATCATAGTAATTGATTAAATTGATGGTCAGTTCAAATATTTAAATACAACAAATGGCGAGCGATAGCGAGCCAGCGAATTTTTTTTTCCAAGAATTGGAATAAAATTCACTATTCGTGTCTTTTTCAGTTTCTGTTCGTTTTAAGAAATGACTGTCTTACTTTTGGTGTTCATGAGTGTATAATTCTGGTTGGGCACGTGCAAATTCCGTGAATCGCGAAGCGATTCTCGGAAAATGTGCACGTGTCCAACCAGAATTATACACCCATGAACACCAAAAGTAAGACAGTCATTACTTATATTTACATTTATTCTAATTATAGGTCATTTTTATTTGCATGAACATCGCACATTTTGCCTGTAACAGCGTCAGATGTATCTTAATTTTGGTAAATTCTCCCTACATGCAATACCTGAACGTGACGTCACAATAGCAACCCAAGTTATTGGAATATAATTCTAGTTGCCTAATGGGCGTTCAACATGGGGAATCTACTAGTAATGTAAATATTCCTTAGTGCCCTTGTTTATTGACCTAGGTGTAATGTATATGTGTTGTATATAGGAAAGCGCAGCATCATTTGAAAATAACGTACAAGTATGTAATAAATTCTGGCGAGCGGAAGCGAGCAAGAAATTTTTGAAATACTGACGGCAAAATATTATCAAAATGAAAGATTTCTAATACAAATTCATGATTAGATATATTTTTCAAATATTATGACAACAAAAGGGGAATTGGGACTTAAAGTTATGAAATTTAAGCATATTAATAACAAAAATTTAGCAATGTTTCGAAAATTCCAGGGGGGTCCGGACCCCCCCGACCCCCCCTCTGGATCCGCGCTTGTAGGATATAAAAATTTTTCGATGAAAATTGGACAAATCGTATGATATTAATTTATCATGGTCAGAAATTGGAAATCATATTTTGTACCATCGTGTGAACCCCCTGGGTAGATCGTACCTCACACAACACACGATGATTTTGTACATGATTGAGTTGAAGATGAGTTGAAGTAGCCAAAAAGTTTTATTGTTCAGGAGGATACTATTGTGGGTTTTTTTTTTACAGAGTTACGTTGCTTGGAGAGTAACGCGATGAAGGTGTCGCCACTTCTTGTAAATAGCATGATATAGTGTAGTCTGACGTTGAAGAGGTTCTTATAAAATTTTTTCACATGATTCCGACAGCTATCGAAGCTAAGTTCATCTAATATTAATGCACTTATGAACTTATTTTAAAATGCCTATTTGTGTTGGTATCATGCTCTCATTGTGTACACGTATTACATGATTAATCCTTCGGAGTTTCATCGGCTAAGCTTCCCTTGGAGAGTACTTATGCATTATAGATGTCGCCACTTTCTTGTAAATACCATGATCGTGATTTAGAACTTTGAGAGGTAAGAATTCGAAAGATCATTATGATAGTATTAACATCTTTGAGGGAAAAAATGAACCTGAGATGTTTTATAC
This sequence comes from Pinctada fucata, assembly GCA_028142955.1. Lineage (NCBI taxonomy): Eukaryota > Metazoa > Mollusca > Bivalvia > Pterioida > Pteriidae > Pinctada > Pinctada fucata. Next base: position 7,413,463 of record AP027112.1, read on the forward strand.
AATTAAAGGCTGGTCAAGATGTGGCGGGATGATCAGGGATGGTCAGAGTCTAGTGCTAATCGCTATTTGCATAACATAGTTACTTCGCTTGGAGTACCTACTCATTGTAGGTGTCGCCGCTTTCTAGAATTTCTTGTATTATAATACTTTGGCTACCAAGGCCGTGTGATGCATTTTGCTTATTTTTGTCCTTTTGCTTTGGGTACTACATACAGGTTGTCCACGGACTCTGGGAAACAGGGAAAACAGGAAAATGCTGATTCAGAATAAAAATTCCCTGCAGGGAAAAATCAGGGAATTTTCATGAAAATCAGGGAATTTTATTCAGTGAATCACTGAATGTTTAAAAAAACCCAATTACCTATTGAAGTTGACAATATACATTCGAACAAAGAATTGCTGATGTAACGTTTGCAAAATTTTCTGGCTTACTTCGCTCGCCAATGGGTCCAGACCACAGGAGCTCGATGCCAACGATCCATAAGAATATCCGCCCCTACTTTCCATATATATATTCTTTGACTATAGAGAGATGGGAAGGTGCGGGTGTTATTGAGGGTTGCTGGAACCGAGCTCCTGTGGTCCAGACACTTTGAATGCAAAGTTTAAGAAATGAGTAAGTACAGTAAAGGAAATTTGATTACATATTTGAACATGGACATTGTCAAATAGACTAGTATTTGTGTGCATTTTGTCAAGAAAATTCTTGAACGAGTCAGGAAAAAATCATGGAAATTTTAGGGAATCTCATTTAAGAAAATAGTTGCCAGAGTCACCTAATGCTCGACTGCATAGCATAATATCTCTCATGACAGCCAATTTATTTAAACTCCCTTTCTCAGGCAACAACATATATCTCATCATAAATCACTGAAGCAGAAAAAGTAGGTCAAGGTCAGATTTCAATAGTCAAACCCAAGATGCATCCAATATGCAAGTCTGGTGCATGTAGCACTTATAGTTAGCTCAATATTGCCAATTTAAAGCAAAATCACTGAAGCGGAAAAAGTAGGTCAAGGTCATATTTCAATAGTCTAACCCAAGATGCATCCAATATGCAAGTCGAGTGCATGTAGCACTTATACTTTTCTCAATATTGGCTTTTAAAGGTAAAATAATTCAAGCGGAAAAAGTAGGTCAAGGTCATTTTATGAAAGTTTGATCAGAGATACATCCAATATGCAAGTTTGGTACATGTAGCACTTATACTTTGCTCAATATTGGCTTTGAAAGGCAAAATCATTCAAGCGGAAAAAAGTAGGTCAAGGTCATTTTTTGAAAGTTTGATCAAAGATACACCAAATATGTAAGTTTGGTTCATGTAGCACTTATACTTTGCTCAATATTGGCTTTTAAAGGCAAAATCATTCAAGCGGAAAAAAGTAGGTCAAGGTCATTTTATGAAAGTTTGATCAAAGATACATCCAATATGCAAGTTTGGTACATGTAGCACTTATACTTTGCTCAATATTGGCTTTTAAAGGCAAAATCATTCAAGCGGAAAAAAGTAGGTCAAGGTCATTTTTTGAAAGTTTGATCAAAGATACATCAAATATGTAAGTTTGGTTCATGTAGCACTTATACTTTGCTCAATATTGGCTTTTAAAGGCAAAATCATTCAAGCGGAAAAAAGTAGGTCAAGGTCATTTTTTGAAAGTTTGATCAAAGATACATCAAATATGTAAGTTTAGTTCATGTAGCACTTAAACTTTGCTCAATATTGGCTTTTAAAGGCAAAATCATTCAAGCGGAAAAAAGTAGGTCAAGGTCATTTTATGAAAGTTTGATCAAAGATACATCCAATATGCAAGTTTGGTACATGTAGCACTTATACTTTGCTCAATATTGGCTTTTAAAGGCAAAATCATTCAAGCGGAAAAAAGTAGGTCAAGGTCATTTTTTGAAAGTTTGATCAAAGATACATCAAATATGTAAGTTTGGTACATGTAGCACTTATACTTTGCTCAATATTGGCTTTTAAAGACTTTATTGCTATCTTAACATTTACCTTATCATCTCAACATTTGCCTTATCATTTGAAATAATTTTAAAAATCCCAACCCCAGGGGCTATATCCTCATCTGGATATATTAAATGATGTATAATTAAACATTTGCAACAAAAAAAAACCAACAGAATATGAATATAGGAAAGGTAAATGTGTAATCTTAACATTTACCTTATCATCTAGTTCGGACGACGCCGACGCGGACGCCGACGCCGACGCCGACGCCGGGGGTATTGCAATAGCTCTTTTGCACTAAAGTGCAGTCGAGCTAAAAATGTGTGACCACTCTGTTAACATAGTATGAATTCGAAAGATCAGTTGTGCATTGGTGGAACTAGAACAAATAAATAATAGCTTTAAACGTAAAATTTGGTTATACGACAAGGGAAATTATAGTGAGTATAGAAATATTTTAGGAAACATAGATTGGACAACACTTATACTTAATGATAATTCTTTGGAAGAAAATGTCAGTAATGTTACGAATGAAATTATAAATGCTGCAAACCTAAGTATACCAAACAAAATAATAACTGTTCGCCAAACTGACCTCCCTTGGTTAACCAATGAAATTCGAAAATTAATGCGAAAGCGAAATAGACGTAGAAATAAGGCAAAACAGACACAAAAAGCAAGTGATTGGGAAAAATTTAGGAAAACTCGAAATAACGTCATTGAACTTTTAAGATCTGCTAAAGCAAATTATTTTAATAAAATCTGCCAAGATATAAAAGAAAACAAATTTTCATCAAAAGATTGGTGGAAACTCATTAATAAAATTTCAGGATTTACACACAACCCCAAAGATATAAATGTGATTTCAACAGATAAAGATACATTAATTTACGACAATACTGAAAAGGCAAATATACTAAATGAATTTTTCTGTTCACAATCAACTATTGATGACTCAAATAAACAACTTCCCTCAACTCAATCTTTTCCAGATATAATACTTTCAAACATAAACATTACTGAGGAAGATGTAAAAGATGCAATAAAATGTTTAAAATTAGATAAAGCATCAGGTCCCGACAAAATAAGCCCTAGAATGATGAAAGAAGACTGCAACGAATTAAGTATTCCTTTCTGTATGCTTTTCAACTTATCTTTAAAAGAAAAAATATTCCCAGATCAATGGAAAATCGCAAACATAACTCCAGTTTAAAAAAAAAATGATCCAAAAATGGTTACAAATTACAGACCCATAGCATTATTGAGTGTCATCAGCAACATTTTTGAAAAGTGTATATACAAGTATATTTATAACCATATTATCTCAAACAGTATTCTTTCAAATCATCAGTCTGGGTTTCAAAAAAGGGGATTCTACGGTAAAGCAACTGTTATATTTGGCAAACGAAATATCAAAAGCATTAGATGAAGGTAAAGAAGTAAGATTAGTTTTTTCGATATTAGTAAGGCATTTGACAGGGTTTGGCATAAGGGGCTTTTGTTTAAATTAAAAAATGTAGGAATCACAGGAAATTTATTAGAATGGATAGGAAGTTATTTATTTCAGCGCAAACAAAAAGTAGTCTTAAATGGTCAAGAGTCGCTTATGTTAGATATAAATGCTGGTGTCCCCCAGGGATCAATTTTAGGCCCCCTCTTTTTTCTTATTTATATCAATGACATTATTTTTGAAGTTAATTGTTCAATTAAACTTTTTGCTGACGATACAACAATATATGTAACAATAGAAAATCCAAGAACCGGTGCCGAAATTTTAAATCGTAATCTCGAAAAAATAAGTTATTGGTCAAAGCAATGGATAGTTAATTCTAATCCTCAAAAAACTGAAACACTTCTTGTAAGCAGGAAATTAATTAAAACGGATCACCCTACCCTTTTCATGGACAATAACCAAATATTAGAAGTCGATAGGCATAAACATTTAGGATTAACATTTAATAATACATGTCATTGGGGAGATCACATTGAATCAATAATAGATAAAACTACACCAAAATTAAATATATTAAGAAAACTGAAATTTAATCTTGATAGAAAAACCCTGCAAACTCTTTATTTTTCATACATTAGGCCATCTTTAGAATATGCAGACATTATTTTTGATAACTGTCCTTACTACCTAAAAGATAAATTAGAAAAATTAAACATTGAAGCGGGAAGAATAGTTACAGGGGCAACCAAATTGGTTAGTATTAATTCTTTATACATGTATAGAGAAACAGGATGGGAAACACTACAACAGAGAAGAAATAATCATAAACTTATTCAGTATTTTAAAATTGTAAATGGATTAACACCAGAACATCTAAATTAAATTTTGCCACACCAACACACAGCTAGACATCCACAACTACAACACACGTAATGCACAAATCTACACATACACCACAAGCAGAACTGCACATCACTACAATAGTTTCATACCATCTACAACACGACTTTGGAACGAACTCCCAAACGAAATTAAACAGTCAGATTCTTTAAATATCTTTAAGAAAAAATTGTCACTTAATTCTAAAATTCCAAAATACTACTTTGAAGGGTCACGGATGGGCCAAATTCTTCATGCAAGACTAAGAATGACATGTAGTTCCCTCAAACAGCATTTATTTCTAAAAAATATTGAAGACAACCCCCATTGTACTTGTGGAGAAATAGAAACCACATCACACTTTCTTCTTGATTGTCAAAAATATAGTCATGAAAGACTTACAAGTATTCAATGAAATCAATTTTCCAATTACATGTGAATTAATATTGTTTGGAGATGATAATTTTTCTTATGATACTAATGTCCAGATTTTTGCCTTAGTTCAAGACTTTATAATTAAAACAAAACGTTTCATATAACCTTTCATTGTTGATCTTTCTAAAAATAAAGCATGATAAAAGTTACAGCATGTTCGTCAAAACTCAATTTCATTTCAATCTTAATTTCTTCTTCTATATATATATATATGATTCTTTGCATAAATTTTCATTTATACTAGAATATTCTTTTTTTTTTCTTTCTTTTTTTCTTGTTCCCTTTATCTCTGTACCTCTAAATCTTCAGTTAATCTCTTTTTGAATCTATTTAAATTTGATTTAATTGTTTTGAATTTTGTATTACAATTAAAATTCATAATACAAGGCATTCGCATATATACACATATATATTTCAATTAAAAAAGGCTAAAGGTCATTCATGTATATTTCTGTAAATGAAAAAAATTAGGAGACGGATTAATATAAGTTTCACTTGTTTCCAGATCCTATTCAATATATATCTTGATTTATGCTTGTTCAATGTATATGTCACCAATGTCTGAAATAAATACAGTTTAAACTAACATAGTATGCTCCAATAGACCTGTTTGTGTTCGTTCGGATACTTCGAAGCAAAAATATAATCTTGAGCATATTCATGATTATCGTCATGACGACAATGGCCGATGTTACTGTGTAATAATCCATTAATTAGGTGGTTAGATTAGGTTTCATCACATCTTAAATTCTTGGAGTTTGGGTTAAACACACGGGGACAAAGCGATGATACGCGAAATTTGAATTATTGCTTGGAAGAGTTACGTCGCTTGTATAGTAAAGCATTGTAGGTGTCGCCACTTCCTTTTAAACTGACAGTTATATGTGTAGTGGACTCTATTTGCTCTCATAGTCATTGCCATAGTGCCCTGTTTCATTGAGAAGGAAACTGGCACTTGATAGTGTCCTCGCTTACCCTCGGGCATCGTTACTTCCCAAAGCTACATGTACTTGTACCGTAACTTTAGAAATATCGATGCGCACTGATCATTAGGATAGAATTGACATTGTTCAATGGTTGAGAAAATTCAAATAATATACAAGGGGGGGGGGGGGGAAGACTACCCTCCTTCCACGAATGAAAAAAAACCATCAAAATTTCTCGGTTTTTTTATTGCCTTTAAATTCCCATCGATGCACAATATACTTTCCTTCTAGAAGGCCTAAAGAAGTGAATTGATGCGTTTTAAAAGCATTAAAAATACAGTGCATCGACATGCATGATTTGTGGCAAAATATGCACAATCAATTCATATACATGTATCACAATCATACAATATTGACAACGAATTAGTGTATGGTTGTCACTCAGTAGTTGGTGGAACTAGAACAATTCAGAGGGCTTCTGAGCCCGCCGGTTTGGGGGAGGGGGGTTGACAAGCCTATTATTTAGAAAAGAAATTTTATGTGCAAACAGAAAAAAACAGCATATTTTCTCAATTTCATTGGAGGAGGACCCTGACACCCCATGCCCTCTTAATCCGTCCTTGTTGTGTATTACATAAAAGTCATGTCCGACTCTCGTGTATCGAGCTTGCCTCGTACTACATTTACTCATAAATACGCATAAATAGTGTAAATAGATAATATCCCGCCTTTATTCGTTGACTCAATGAAACTTGTATTTCTGTTTAGACATGTTTACTATCGAACCGTGTCGGGCAGGTTAAGGGGCGCGTCGGGGGTGTTTTATTTCACGTCCTCTCTCATTGTTCAATCAGAATCGTCGTTATAAATTCGGTTAGGAGATTGTTCATTTTCTCTCACGTCTGTAATATTTGTCACAATGTAATTATATCCTTGTATTTCTATTTATTTCCTTTACAACTGATCAGCGATAAGTGAGAATGAGTCAAAAGTATAACACGACAACTTGATGTGGTCCCGGTGTATGTACTAAATAGATTTAATCGATTTTTTACGTAACATAGCAGTGGGAACGAGCTGGCATTTTGTAACATATTAATTCACTGCGTTAGCATTCTGTTTTCGTGTACATACAATCATTGATCTACATCCGTCTTGGTTAGTCACCTTTGATAGGGCCCCCTCATCTCCAGGCAATATACAACTAAATACCACACATTCCAGTTTACCGTGTGTAGGACAGGTCACACCTTGGCGTTCTACGCAGCGTGCCCCGCCTTTCTACAACGTGAAAAAGCATCCTTACTTGTGCTAGATTCAGGAAGGAGTTTTATAGATTAGACATATGATGGAATAATTCATCAGGGGGACATAACAGGACAACACGTTATTGATTCACGGAACCAATATTATAATCATCGCGACCTAGTTCCAGTCACGTGTTAGAGGCTTTTGAATATATTTTTCTGCTTTACGGCGCAGGCAGGTTACACTGGTGATTCAGACCGGTCCGCCATTTTGGATCATAGGAGGAATTTATTGGAAACGGCGTGGTATCTATGGCAATTAGTTATTACTTTGGACTTAAAGTCGTGTAAATTATAGTGTGAACTGTTCTTAGCATACTGTTTATACTGTTATTTGGATAAATCTCACAGCGGCAAGCTTCAACGATGGATGAGCGGGAAACTTGCATCAATTTGGCGAAATTGTCGGAGTCTGCCGAACGATATGACGATATGGCCGAAAATATGAAAAAGGTTGCCTCGGAGTATGATAAGCCTCTTAGCACGGAGGAACGCAACCTTTTATCCGTGGCTTACAAAAATGTGGTGGGAGCACGGCGCGCCTCATGGCGGATCCTATCCTCGCTGGAGCAAAAGAGTATAGAAAAAAACGATGGTAAGCACCATCTCAATAGTGACTACAGAGTACTTGTAGAGAAAGAACTCAACTCAATTTGCGATGACGTCATATCATTATTAGATAACCATCTCATACCTAAGGGAGATAAGTCTGATAACGATTCCATGATATTCTATAAAAAGATGAAGGGAGACTACTATAGGTACAAGGTAGAGGTCGCCTCCGCATCCGAAACTAACGATAAGTTTTCCGCGTTGTCGGAGGAAGCATACACCGAGGCTTACACACTAGCCAAGGAAGCTCTGTCCACTACAAGCCCTATTCGACTCGGACTAGCACTCAATTTTTCAGTTTATTATTACGAGATTGCTAAGAAACCAGACAAAGCAAAAGAACTGGCCAAGGACGCCTTCGATCAAGCAATTTCTGATTTGGATGAAGATGCGAATGAAACGAAAGACAGCACCTTAATTCTTCAACTTCTCCGTGACAACCTTACGTTATGGACGGCGGAAGATGCTGGACAGGAGGACGAACAAGACCGAGATTGAATCCGCTTCTTCTAAAAAGACGTAAGGGCCATCTGTGAACTATCTCAAAAAGGGAAAATTGAGATCGATCAGTATGAATTTTGACGGAATTTTTTATTGACAGTAATTGTCATTGCTCTATTGTTTCTTCTTTTATTGCTAACATTCCAAAATTTATGCAAATGAAGTGAAATGTCATATTTTGCATGGTCACTAATAAAATTGTGGTAGACGGATTTGAATGCCAGTGTTGCCATGTCAACCGAAATGCTACGTATATTATACATGTGATTCATAAACGGAACTTTTATATAAGAAATTTTCCTGTCAGAAAATGTAGAATGATCTGTGTAATTTCAAAGACTGTTGTTTAACTAGGAACACATGTCATTTAACTAGGAACACGTGTCATTTAACTAGGAACACATGTCATTTAAATAGGAACACATGTCATTGACAATACTGTATTGTAATAATTTTGAGGTTCCATCAACGTTTTGGGACAAAATTAATGTAGACTGACAAATTATTATAGGAGGGTTTAAACAAGAACAATATCCTTTTTAATGGATAGGTGTTTTTGTGTATTGCCTTATTGGTACGAAATATAAGAAAGATAGATCTAATAATTCAGTGCATTTTTATGTTTACATTAGGTATACGTCAATTATATTTATACACTTAATAAAGGATACAAACATTTATATTTTTTCTCAATTTTGCTTTGGATGATCCAGGGCAAGGCCCTACAATTTCGGCCGGACTTTGAATCCCCTCAACAAGACAATACCATCAGGCCTGACAGCCTATAAACTGTAAAGGTCATTTTATAAGTAATTTCAGGAGTTAGACTCGCCTTTTTCATAGTTCCAGTATTATTCAATGCTGAGCCACCAAAAAAAAATTGCCTTCTTTCAGATCAGACTGATTACTGATATGCAGTGATTTTAAAGGGGGGTATAGGAGTACCTTGGTGAAAATGACGTTTTCCTCGGTTTCTATTATTTAGATACAATGTGCTGCATCACTGACCTTTCCTCTATCAACATGATCAAGGAAGGTACCCTTATGATGGGCCGCCCTTGGCTACCTGGATCCACACCTTCACCATGTGTTTCCCAAGCGCATATCTAGAGGAGTGATTTTAATTTTATTTTTTTTTGGGAGGGGGGGGGGGGGTCAGGATGCCCTCCCCTTGTAATTTGAGAAGTGCATAGTTCCCAATTTTTTTTACACATATTTTGTATTCAAAATCATAGGCTGGACCCCACAGGGTATGACAGAGTGGGAGCGACACTAAACAAGTGCATGTGCTGGACCTCCCCCCGATCGGGTTGGATCACTGAAAAAAAATTCTAGATCCGCCCATGCATGACCTTGTGTTTCACCACCTCGCTTCATAAGTTTGCATCACACTATAACTTGTTCTTATGTTTCAAATATTTTACTCTGAAAGATTGATTTGATCAAGGATCTTTTTAAAAAGAATTATTCTTCCTTTTATGGAGTTGTCCTCATATCTGAGTGTAGGATTAAAAATAATTCCACCTCGGTTAAAAACGGGAGTTGTATGCATTCAAGGTCGATATAAAAATGCAATAAACTGTACATGCGGATAAAAAATAAGACTGAGAGTGGATGAAGCCTCTGACATTCATGCTTCGTCAAGACCCCTCTAGGTCCTACGATCATATGTATCTTACGTCCGCCCCTGAATTTCACCTACTCCCAACCAATCAGTGATGCTCTTACAAGCGAGCTCTGTCAGTGAAATTTTGTGACAGGAACGCATTTTCTTCAACATTTCCTCTCCTGAAACATAAAACCTATGCTTGAAATATGTCAGAAATGCTTATTTTCCGATTTTATGAAAATCATATGCTGGACCCCGCCCCCTCTTTAGACCCTTTTGTCGGCGGCTATGATAAGTTAAACGTTTACAGGTTTGCTAGTAAACTTGAAGGGGGAGGGTTGGACTTTAAACTGGACTGAGCTATTGCAAACAAAAAGGGTTTTTTTTAACCTGAAGCAGATTACCTAAACAATCAGCTTCTGACGAATGTCGGAGGGGAGTGTGAAGTCTTCAGCCCTCAATGTCAAAAGTCATGGTCACTACTCCTTCGTTGATTGTTGCCACAAAAGTCAAACTATTGCAGTTGGGGCATATGTATTACATTGTACAAACATAAATGAAAATTTGCCCCTAACGGGACGAAAATACCCCCCGCAGCAATATTTTTTGAAAAGTTATCTTGGGATCAAGGTCAAGCGTCAATTGGGACCTTAACCTTTGACCTATGACCTTGGTTCACAGAAATGTTCCTTAGGACATATCCTTAGGTCCTAAGGAACATTTCTGTGAAATATTGAAATCTATCCACAGGGAGAGGAGTTATGCTCTGGAAAAGGTTTTACTAATGATGTCTATTGTCACCTTGACCTTTGACCTATGACCTTGGTTCAAGGTCATGACACACCCTTAGGTACTAAGAAACATTTCTGTGAAATATTATTGAAATCCATCCACAGGGGGAGGAGTTATGCTCCGGACAAGGTTTTACTATTGATATCTATTGTGACCTTGGTTGAAGGTCGTGACACACCCTCAGGTCTTGAGGAACATTTCTGTGAAATATTATTGAATCCCATCCTCAGGGGGTGGAGTTATGCTCTGGAAAAGGTTTTACTAATGATCGATGTCTATTGTGACCTTGACCTATGACCTTGGTTCAAGGTCACGACACACCCTTAGGTTCCAAGGAACATATCTGCGAAATATTATTGAAATCCATCCACAGGGGAGGAGTTATGTTCCAGACAAGGTTTTACTAATGATGTCTATTGTGACCTTGACCCTAGTTCAAGGTCATGACACGCCCTTAGGTCCTAAGGAACATTCCTGTAAAATATTATTGAAATCCTCCGACAGGGGGAGGAGTTATGCTCCGGACAAAGTGTGATGGACAGACGGACGGACGGACAGATACCCCCCCCCCCAACTTTGTTTGCGGGGGTATAAAAATATAGGCTGGAACCCCAACTCCACGACGGAATGAACACCCCCCCCCCCTTCCATGGCAAAAAACCGAGGTCCGACCTTGTCTACTATCTATGAATCTGTTTTAAATGTGCAGTGGCGTAGCTACAATATATGCTGATACACATGTACATATCTTCCTTCATCATTTCATAATAAACATGGCGATGAAGCTAGAGCTAAACTAAAACGATCATTTTAAGCCATTCCTGTTTATTATTTAAAAAAAAATGGAAAAACATATGTGTGTTGGTTTGCTAATCCACATTTTTATATCCAGGCCCATCCACAAACGAGTACAACCAGGCGCGTATCCAGGCGTGCGCAATTATTTTCACATCGTTTTGCAAAATAAAACTAAATAAATATAGACGAAACAGTATACAGGGTTATTTCTAATATTCAAAAGTGCCCTGTATATTTGTAAAATCCATTAGCTTTCCCCCGAACCTTCACTCGCTTCTCAATGCGGTCCTAAAACCGAGCTTCTGGCTGAGCACCCGACAGCATTTCATCTTGACATTTAATAAACGCTGACTTCATAACTTTGTGTGAGTTCAGAAGTTTGTGATAGCTCGGACAGTAATGAAAAAAAGTTATACAGCATACACCGGTGGTCAGCAATATTTGATGCCACTTCGGCTCACTTCGGGAAATTGTATAAACGCGATTTCGACTGCTTTAGTAAATTACTATGCAAACTTATAAATGTAATTCATGAATTTAATATGCCACAGACAAAACTTTTTTCCATACTTATCCCCAACTTACCAACAACCAGTGGCGGATTCGGGGGGAGGGGGAGGGGCGTAAGAGACGTACGGTCTGGAGGCGTTCCACAGACCCCTCGCCAGTTTTTACGCTCTCTATAACTCAAAAGCTGGATCCGCCACTGGCAACGTTACGGGTTCCGCATGCTACACAACATAAAAGGGATTTCAACCCGGAAGTAGTTGTAGATGCTAAATCCCCGTGACGTCGAATTTTTATATTGGCTCGTCGTCACGCTGAAATTAACATGATCCGTAAGGAGAGTCGCTTCTGTTAATTTGATTGTGTTCACTGACTTTCTGAATCTGAATATGAAATTATCAAAATATCTTCTTTCGTTTTAGTACGTACAGGTATCATTCCTTTCAAAATGGGAAGACAAAAATCTTGTCTACCCAGTCTCTAGATCGACTCGTCATACCCAAATGTAGATTTGGGTATGACAGTAAATTGAGATTATATTTCTGGTGTAATAACGCATGTAAGTTGAAAAATATGCATCACCAAAAAAAAAAAAAATTTGGAATTCTATATTCTCAACTTTTGCCTATACGAGGGCTGATTGATATGTTGTGAGCCTCGGTTTTCTGGGTTGCAAAAGGTATTCTGCCGATAGATTATCTCCAAAAAGGACAAACAATCAATATGGCACATACTATGCTTCACTTCTGACACAGTTACGGGAAAATATTATACAATTATTGCACAGTGATGAGGTCGATATGATGATTTATGGAGTGATAAAACCAATATCGACCGAGGCCGAGGTTGATATTGGTTTTATCACTCCATAAATCATCATATCGACCGAATCATCTGTGCTATAACTGTTTTATCATATACATGAAAATTTGAAGAGAAAATGATAACTTCCGCTTTACTTCTATAACACTGCTCACTTTCACTTTTTTTCTCAGATGTACTCAAGATTTTGTATGATAGTAAAATGTTTGATCCTTCATCTTTTATTTTCTTTTTATCTAAAAGTGCTGCAAAATATCACGGTAAGTTATGTCGGCAACACTCAAGTTTGCTGCAGACTACAATTTTCTTCTTATACACAAAACAGGAAACGCGTCAATATGACCGGAAGCAGTTCAATACGACGATTAATCGCATTGCACGTGACCGCGTTTTGGCCAGTGGGAAAGCTTAGAAACGGTTATGCCAATTAGAGTATATGATAATAAACTTAAGCGCCGCGAAAAGCTCACTAAAAGTGTGTTGTTCGATCAGGACAAGGGTACCTGTAAAGTGCGAAACGAAACAAAAACGAAACGAAACGAAACAAATCGAAACGAAACGAAACAAATCGAAACGAAACGAAACAAATCGAAACGAAACGAAACAAATCGAAACGAAACGAAACGAAACAGATCGAAACGAAACGAAACAAAACGAAACAAAACATAAAACTTAAAGAAAATGAAAGAAAGAGGAAAATCGCCGAGAACGAATATTTCAAGACAAGATCTTATTGAAGGGTCATGGGGTACCACTCTCCTCCTCCCGCCCCCTACCCGTGGGGGAGGGGGTCTTGGGCGGTCAAGACAAATGTTTAAACTTTGAAGTGTAAATTGGTGCAAAAGTGAAGTTATTTGGGTTATTTCCTTTTTAAACCTTGAAAAAGAAGTAGACCTGTTTATTTGAAAAAACTAAGGTGAGTTGAATTGAAAATTGCGGCGAGCGAAGCAAGCGGGAAAATTTTAAAGGTATATAATAATATAGATGAATTTCATGGGAATTTTTAAAATTGAGATTATGTACATGAACGCATAAAAGCAAGATTATTTATATTAAAAGTAATTTCCTACTTTTTTTTTGGTTACTGTTACCCTCCTAATCATCTGTCCCTCCTCTCGCCCCTTCTTCCCTCCTCCCGCCCCTTTCTCTCCCCTCTCTTTGTCCCTGTCCACCCCCTCGTTAGTTCTTGTGGCTAGAGGATTTTTTAAAGAATCAAAGTTGACGATTAAAACATAATATATACGATATATAGCACAATTGCATTTTAAAGGAGAGTGAATGGGATGAATAACCTCGTCATAGACGGAAAAATATTATTTAGCAGGGAGGAGTCTAGCGCAGAGGAAACGGAACTGTTCTGTTATGTGTATTTGAGAATTTTATCAGAAAAATGAGAACAATTAAAAACTGGGGGGCACATTTCGTTTCAAAAAGGATAAGATTTTTTTTTCTTGAAATGTGCCCCCGCCCCGTTTTATGATCTCATTACGGTGTCATAGCGTGGTTTTCTATCCCCTCCCTTTTATTCCTCTTAAATACATGAATGGCATTTGACATTTACTTTTTTTAATTGTCAACTTTGACTCTTTCAAGAAACCTTCTCGGCACTAGTTACAAATGTAGAACTCCTGTATTAAGGCAATATTACATGCTGATCTTGTCTTGAAATATTCGTTCTCGGCGATTTTCCCTCTTTTTCTCATTTTCTTTAAGTTTTATGTTTTGTTTCGTTTCGTTTCGATTTGTTTCGTTTCGTTTCGATCTGTTTCGTTTCGTTTTGTTTCGTTTCGTTTCGTTTCGATTTGTTTCGTTTCGTTTCGATTTGTTTCGTTTCGATTTGTTTCGTTTCGTTTCGTTTCGTTTTTGTTTCGTTTCGCACTTTACAGGGACCCTCAGGACAATGCTCCTGTTCACAAGCCTGTCACTGTCATGGCTGCCATTCATGATTGTACGTGGCTTTAACTTGATTGAGCATCCGCCTGATCTTGCTCAATCAGACTTTCATCTATTCCCAAAACTGAAGCAGTTATTTAATCCTGGCCCTCACTTTCAGTCCGATGATGACGTCGTACTTGCAGTGGTTGGCTTTCTGACCAGTCAAGATAAGGGGTTCTTTAAAAGTGGCATTGAGGCCCTTAAACACCGGTGGCAAAAGTGTATAGATACTGAAGGGGATTGTGTAGAAAAAAATGCAAAGTGTTTAATAAAATACGAGGATCACAACATGTCAATCAGCCCTCGCGTATATCATTGTGTAGTAACCAAGGCAACAATCGTCTTGGGTCAACTTGTCGGACCATCCAGTCTCCAAAGTTAGTCAAGCTGACAGTAGGACATCTTTAAATTAATGAATAAAATAGGTAATTAAGATAATTATGGTATATGTAATACTGTATAAAATGCTTTTTTAGAAAAGTAAATTACTGTCAACCGAGACCTACATCCTCGTCTTTTGTCCAATCAGAAACCACGAAGAATTTCATTTTTAAGCTGTAGAGTGTGTAGTGTTGAATTTCATGTTTCCATATATTACTGTTATCGTTGTCTCCCCCTGTTTTTTTTTCCATTTTCTCGAGTGCGTTCCGCTGTGATCACTGCTGTGTCGTCATGGTGATGTCAAATGTGTTAAAGAAGACGACAATCTCAACAGCACTAACAATAGAGCATTAAATTGAGCATCGACGGACCCCTAGCAAGCTAGAGGTGGGACCAGGTGCCCGGGAGGAGTAAGCATCTCCTGTTTGGCTAGCCGCACCCGCCGTCGATGTTCACGCACGAAACTGAAAACAATATCCACAAAACATGCACTGGCTGAGGTAATGTCTACATAGAAAGTGCTATGGCGACCATGTCAGGGAAAGACATTCAAAACACTTACTGTCAAAAAGCCTCGCGGGGAACGTTTTTACGAGCTCCACACTGCAAAGGGCATAAGTGTGACAAAAATGAGTTAAAGAAGATCCTGACGACAATCTCAACAGCACTAACAATAGAGCATTAAATTGAACATCGACGGACCCCTAGCAAGCTAGAGGTGGGACCAGGTGCCCGGGAGGAGTAAGCATCTCCTGTTTGGCTAGCCGCACCCGCCGTCGATGTTCACGCACGAAACTGAAAACAATATCCACAAAACATGCACTGGCTGAGGTAATGTCTACATAGAAAGTGCTATGGCGACCATGTCAGGGAAAGACATTCAAAACACTTACTGTCAAAAAGCCTCGCGGGGAACGTTTTTACGAGCTCCACACTGCAAAGGGCATAAGTGTGACAAAAATGAGTTAAAGAAGATCCTGACGACAATCTCAACAGCACTAACGATAGAGCATTAAATTGAACATCGACGGACCCCTAGCAAGCTAGAGGTGGGACCAGGTGCCCGGGAGGAGTAAGCATCTCCTGTTTGGCTAGCCGCACCCGCCGTCGATGTTCACGCACGAAACTGAAAACAATATCCACAAAACATGCACTGGCTGAGGTAATGTCTACATAGAAAGTGCTATGGCGACCATGTCAGGGAAAGACATTCAAAACACTTACTGTCAAAAAGCCTCGCGGGGAACGTTTTTACGAGCTCCACACTGCAAAGGGCATAAGTGTGACAAAAATGAGTTAAAGAAGATCCTGACGACAATCTCAACAGCACTAACAATAGAGCATTAAATTGAACATCGACGGACCCCTAGCAAGCTAGAGGTGGGACCAGGTGCCCGGGAGGAGTAAGTATCTCCTGTTTGGCTAGCCGCACCCGCCGTCGATGTTCACGCACGAAACTGAAAACAATATCCACAAAACATGCACTGGCTGAGGTAATGTCTACATAGAAAGTGCTATGGCGACCATGTCAGGGAAAGACATTCAAAACACTTACTGTCAAAAAGCCTCGCGGGGAACGTTTTTACGAGCTCCACACTGCAAAGGGCATAAGTGTGACAAAAATGAGTTAAAGAAGATCCTGACGACAATCTCAACAGCACTAACAATAGAGCATTAAATTGAACATCGACGGACCCCTAGCAAGCTAGAGGTGGGACCAGGTGCCCGGGAGGAGTAAGCATCCCCTGTTTGGCTAGCCGCATCCGCCGTCGATGTGATGTGTGTGATAAAATGAAGTTGATAATTTCATATATGTTTTTTATTTCATGGGTTAATTATTTTCTCGCTATTACAAAATGTATTTGTAAATTGGTTATAGCCAATATAGGTAAGTACGGGTGTTCGAGGGGTATGAGGTTGCATTTATTTGGCATCAAAACGATTGTTCTAACTACCCACGAAAGTTGATGTTATTTACTTACTGAAACATACTTGGTTGGGTAAGGGGAGCCCGTTCGCCTCCCTAAAATCGTCGAAGTAAAGGTATTTGTTGGGTTCAAATTTTTATGTGCATGTTGACTTAATTTCTGGTAGCTTTTGTAATTTTCGCTGGCTCGCTCGCTGATTGCCACCTACCTACATTTAAATTAATTTGCATATCATTTTTGCAATAAAAATTAGTATGTCAGGTGTACATTCCTTGCTCAATGGCCAGGATTATGAATTAAGATAACCCGGCCCTTCAACACATAAAAACTTTACTTTTTGACCGGTCTTCTTTCTGATATATGTACTAATAAAGTCACATACCCTTAATTATGTACAACAGAGGGAAACGGATTTGTGGTGAAAGAGTTGAAAATCGCTGGCTCGATTCGCTCGCCAGCTACATTCTCTAGCTATTATTTACAACTTTTGTAAAACGACTTTCCGTGTGCCCCCAAGGTACCCTAAAGTGGACTTCACCCTATTCAAACTAGGGACACAAGACCACTTCATACCCCCCCCCCTCAAATCCTGTATCCTTCCCTGTCTGCTATCCATTAGACTGTGGGAACGTCAGTGCATAGAGTTGAATTTTACATACGAGGACTGATTGATATGTTGTGAGCCTCGTTTTTTTTTAGATTGCAGAAGGTATTCTGCTGATAGATTATCTCCAAAAAGGACAATTTAACAATCAATGACACATTATATACTTGAAGTGGATGGCTGTCTGATCAGTAAAGATAATGGGTTCTTTATAAGTGGTATTGAAGCCCTAAAAACCGATGGAAAAAGTGTATAGATACTGACGGGGATCATGTAGAAAAATGATGCAAAATATTTGATAAAATCCTTAAATACGAGGCTCAAAACATATCAATCAGCCCTCGTAGATTGGTAAATACGTCCAATCTCTTGCACAGAGGGCGCTACGCTACTCTCTTTCCCGAAGATTAAGCGGGTTTAGCATGTGCTTCCCACAAGCTACAATGATATTTATTTGGAGAGAGAGAGAGAGAGAGAGAGGCCGGGGGGGGGGGGGGGGGTAAGGGAGAATTTTCTTATGCCTTTGTTAATGATTTTGGATCAAAATCTACAGCCCTTGGATGAATTTTGCTCTATTTTAGTTGGATTACTATCCATTGATTGTAACCACAGGTGCACGACACATGGTCTATAAATACAATCTGTCCATCAAACATCTTTTAAAATTTATTCACATTTCTCTTTTAACGAAGGATATGACTATGTCGATAGTGAGCAAGTTAAAGAAGAATTTAACAATGGACGTATGACATTCTCAGAACACTTTAGAAACGTTTTACAGTAGCTAGACTAAAATAAGTATAAAATAAAAAACATGTGTTTGTGAAACACGAATGCCCCCGTTGGCATCTTTGTCGGTAAACAGCTGAAAAGTAGTTCACATTTTGAGGTCAAGGTCACAAGGTCAAATTTGGTATCCACGGAAAGGTCTTGTCACAAGGAATACACATGTGGAATATGAAAGCCCTATCACTTACCATTCAAAAGTTATGGCCAAGGTTAAAGTTTTTCAAAAGTAGGTCAAACTCTAAGGTCAAGGTCACAAGGTCAAAACTTTTGGTATCCCTGGAAAGGTCTTGTCACAAAGAATACACGTGAAATATGAAAGCCCTAACACTTACCATTCAAAAGTTATGGCCAAGGTTAAAGTTTTTCAAACTTAGGACAAACTCCAAGGTCAAGGTCACAAGGTCAAAAATTTTGGTATCCATGGAAAGGTCTTGTCACAAGGAATACACATGTGAAATATAAAAGCCCTATCACTTACCATTCAAAAGTTATGGCCAAGGTTAAAGTTTTTCAAAATTAGGTCAAACTCCAAGGTCAAGGTCGCAAGGTAAAAAAATTTGGTATCCATGGAAAGGTCTTGTCACAAGGAATACACATATGAAATATATGAAAGTCCTATCATTTACCATTCAAAAGTTGTGGCCAAGGTTAAAGTTTTTGCGGACAATCAGACAAACAGACAGACAGACGGACAGACTAAAAACTATATGCCCCAAATCTTCGATTACGGGGGCATAAAAATGCTTTTTAAACGTAACAACATTTAAGAATGATGAAAAAAGAAATGTTTGACAATGTATAACATTTTAAAACAGTTGTATCAAATGTCAAGAAAGTACCAAAGGACCTCGACGCCAACAACCCTAATTGAAATCTACCCCCTCCCGTCTCGTACTTTCTTCGTTCATCTTCAAATTAAAGGGAAAAGTAAAAGGGATACCATTTTGGTGGTTGGGGTCGAGCTCCTGTGAAAAGTACATATAAATAATAACAAAATATGATTTTCAGCGATATCGTTTCAATAAGAGTTGTTTATAACACTATGATTGATTCTTAGTCTCAAGATTCAATCAGAATATCACATAAATACAAAAGCAGGCGTATAGCCAGGCGTACGCAAGTATGCAGATGCTTCCACATCGTTTTGCAAAAAAAAAAAAAGAAGACAAAAAAAAAAAAAAAAGAACAAAAGAAAGTGTACAAAGGGTTATTTTAACGTAGAGAACTGCCGTGTAAATGTGTAAAATGCATTAGATTCCGGGGCTTTGCCCCTTGGATCCACACAAGGGCTTTTCCTAGGACCCATTAGAGGGACCCAAAACGATCCCCTAACCTCCTGACTTAAAGTGCTTCTACTTGGAAAGTACTCTGGCTATGCGTCATGCAGTCAATATAGGTTAAAATCCAAACATCAAGTAACAGAGTAAACAGCAGCTTGACACCGACAGAATAACTATAGGAATACTCGAAAGCAGCAGTGACGTCATGACCCAACCTAAAAATATATAGAGAGAGAGTATTGGTTACAGACGTGACAAACATCATAATTTCATGCATGTTAAAAAATGAAAAGTTCAAGAAAGAAAGACATCAATTTTGGATCAATAGGTCAAAGGTTAAGGTAACTGCGAGTAAGATAGATTTTTAATATTCATGAATTTATGCGAGAACTTGATCATGCAACAGTGCGGGGTTTTGTGTGTGTTGTTGTTGTTTTTTTTTACTTTTAGAAAAAAAAATGTGCAAGGACAAGAAAAATGAGCATTTTTGACAAATTTCAAGGGTAGGAACTCTGATGGACACCATTCTCCCCTCTAGATCCGCGTATGAAATGAGTCTTGAACATCTGACCAAAGTGTGCTAACAAGGTTTCTTTTCTGATAGATTTTTTTTTATAATTTCGTTTGAAAGTGACATTACTCACCTGGTAATGGAACGTTCGCTTCCTGAAATTCACCCTTGACCTTGACCTGGAGAAGGGCTGAAGTGCTATAGTTCATATCCTGGCAACAGAATTTTACGAAGTAGGAATCGATAAAACTAGCACTGAAATATGCATTCTTAGTAGTCCGTACAGTCGCTCTGGAACTTTCTAGGACCAATTCAAAATTCAGCGTGGCGGGAAATGTCTGTTGTAATGTACAACACATAGAGTCGTTTGTGGGATCATTTACTACGATGTCATACAATTTCATGTTCCCCTTTATTTCCGTATCATCGACCTCTAATGCATTGGGTAGATTTTCGAATTTTGGAGGCTGAAAACAGACAATTTTTTGAATTAATGTCAAACGACATCAAGTGTGAACGTCTACGACTACAATTGATCGAATTTTCATTTTTTTTTTCAAATCAGTATATTATATATGAAATCGATGTATACTTACAACTATTAGGACGTACATATATGGAGATGAAGCATTTATCATGGCAATTGTAACCAAAAGATAAACACAAAAGACACAACATCAAAACAGGTATACCCCCTCCCACCCCCCACCCCACCCCTAAAAAAACCTGCAACAAAATCACAGATAAGATTTTAATTATAATATTTATAGACGAACAGACAAGGATACCATGGACAGATCCAAGACGACAGACAAACGGATAGTTACAATGCAATCAAGGTTCTCAGAGTATGCGAATGTTTTTAAAGCTCTTCTGACCGGAGCGAACTCAAAGGAAAACAAAAATCTCTTACCGCGTTATAAGTGTTTACAGTGAGTATGGTATAGGCGTAGTTTTCACAGCCGTCCACGGCCGTTACGTTGTAGACATACTGATTATAGGTGCTGGAGTTGGGGAGATTCTGTGATACCTTTACAGTTCCTGTAATATTAGAAAATATATATATTGTATTATTTAAATATAATACTGTATTATATTATATTGTAATACATTATAGTTTTCACAGCCGTCCATGGTCGTCACATACTTGAAAAAGAACACTATAATCAAATGTCGAACTAAATATTTATGACAATTGATAAAACATCTCTATATAATATGATGTGCTTTCTTTTGTTTTTATTTGTTTTTTCATTTTTGTCAGGTATATTAAAATAAACATCTTTTTTTTTTTTACCAAAATAGCTGTCGATGTAAAAATAAATCGTCTGCGGGGTGTCACCCAGTGGTTCTAGCGTGTAGGTGGCGGCCTCGGCATGGTCCACACCCACAATGGAGAACGTCATAAAAGGTTCGTTAGTGATCATGTGATCAGGAATGGACACATTATACTCCTCCTCCAAAAACTGCATGGGAGTATCTGGAAATGTCAAAGAACAGAAATTATTAATCATACAGAAGTAACATAAGATGTAACATCAGAAGTAACATAAGAAGTAACATAAGAAGTAACATCAGAAGTAACATCAGAAGTAACATAAGAAATAACATCAGAAGTAACATCAGAAGTAACATCAGAAGTAACATAATTATAAGAAAGGCAGAGTCTACGACGATCTTGACAACATACAAGAATTTAAAGAACTCAGAGTTCATAGTCCGTAAACGATAGTACTAAAATTGTGTCTATAAAATCCCCTGGAAAGAAGACTTTTTCTCTGATGGAATCAGAATTTGTACCCGTATGGACAACTTGTGTACTTACTTCGCGTGAAATAGT
This sequence comes from Pinctada fucata, assembly GCA_028142955.1. NCBI lineage: Eukaryota > Metazoa > Mollusca > Bivalvia > Pterioida > Pteriidae > Pinctada > Pinctada fucata. Next base: position 7,435,335 of record AP027112.1, read on the forward strand.
ACTTGATGGCGTAAGATCTATTGTTGAGTATGTTTCCATTATTGTCCCAATCAAATTCATAGCCTTCAGGGATATTCTGAATTCCTGGGTAAAACAGATTGGCTTGTGGACAGTTTTTCTCGATTGCCGGATCACATTCCTCATATGCTATTGGGTTCCCCTCCCACGCGTACCTGAAACAGACGAACTGACAGACATAAAAAAAGAATGTTTACAATGGGTCCAGTCCGACCATGATTTAAGGTTCAGTGATTTAAAATTAGAAAATAATGTCACAAATTGGAAAAAGCAGCGTTTTAGGATAATTTGAAGGGGGGGGGGGGGTCGTTCTTCCCGATTACTCCGACCCCCTCCTCCCATCGCGCTAGATCTTGCTTATTATATTGTTGATTCCAAGATATGGTTAATACACTCACTTCCGAATGGAACCTTGTTAGAATTAGGAGGTTGAAGAGAGAAATTTTGCCAAATGTGACTTTGGGTATTGATAGACCCCGTTTATATACGATTGATATGTTGTGAGCCTCGTATTGATGGATTTGAATTTTATCAGACATTTTGCATTATTATTCCACATAAAAATCACCTTTAATATATATATATTTATTTATACACTTTCGCCATCGGTGTTTTAAAGGGCCTCAATATCACTTTTAAAGAACTGGTCTTGACTGGTCAGAAAGCCACCCACTGCAAGTATTACGTCATCATCGGACTGAAAGTGGGTGCCAGAAATAGCTGCTTTCAGTTTTGGGTATAAATAAAAGTCTGATGGAGCATGATCAGGTAAATAAGGCGGATGCTCATTCAAATTAAAGCCACAATCGTGAATGGAAGCCATGGAAGTCACAGACTTGTGAACAGGAGCATTGTGTTGATGGAACAACACACCTTTATCTATAGTGAACTTTCCGCGGCGCTTAAGTTTAATATTTTCCCGTAAGTGTGTCAGAAGTGAAGCATAGTGTGTGACATTGATTGTTTGTCCTTTTTTGGAGATAATCTATCGGCAGAATATCTTCTACAACCCAGAAAACCGAGGCTCACAACATATCAATCAGCCCTCGTACTTACCATCCTAGGCTCACAACATATCAATCAGCCCTCGTACTTACCATCCAAGCTCACAACATATCAATCATCCTTTGTACTTACCATCCTATCTGATCAAATGGTTGTACTGCTATTTTCTCGTCGTCTGTCACCGTCACATTAACAATGGAGGACGTATCTGTAAATATCAATACCATAAAGGAATGCAGATCAGCAGATCACTTAATGGTACATTCTACCTTTTATATGTTTTTATTTTCAAATGCCTGCACTCATTACCAAGTCTAGTAATACAGTTTTTCGCCTCACATTTTGGGGAAGCGGCTCAGTGTCCATACGTGGGAGGAGAATAAGTGTGCCACCGACAGAAAAAGGAAATCTTTGAATAAGTGAAATTCTTGCAAAAACATGACATTTTACTTTTAATGAATTGAATTTTTCGCAGAACAATTGTAAAAAGTTCAAACTTAGAAAAAAAAACTTTTACAAAGGGGGGGGGGGGGGGGGTTGTCTCTGACCGGAAAGGAAAATATATACTCGAGGGGTTGGGGGGATTGGGGTCGAATACATGGTAGCTACGCCACTGCAAAAGAAGTTCTCATTAGATCCGTGTACATCCAAACAGATTGTGTCTGTATCACTTAAATTACTACATAGTGTTAACAATGATAACTTACTTGATACCAATATCGTATTGAAGGCCACCATTTTCGGCAATGGCAGAGGGATAAAGTTCTCGTTCCTTCGCCAAATCATCATGTACACAAAACCTGTTAAAACAGGCTTAAATTCCCAACCTGATATAACGCCGCAACATTCCACTGTGTACATCGTGTCGTTCAGTACGTACATTTGACCTGAAATTAGATTTGACCTTGAACATGACCTCATTTCACATTTTACCTAGATATATCGGGCAACATTACGCACAGGTTAAATACTTCCCCTGAAAGACTGAGAGAAATGTAAGATAATAAGATTAACGATACCCCCCCCCCCCCTTTCCAGTTCCATGAAACAAGTATAGCTGAAATCGGATTTAGCTTTGACCTTTGATATTTCCAACACGCAGCAAGACACTTCGATTTAAAATTTAAAATAAAAATTCCAGTATTCGACATACAAGTAGCAGGAATAATGTACATGTACATGTTTTTCATCCTCATCAGCTGAATAAAAATTGACCTGACGTATCTTATACTAGTGAGTAATAGAACATCACGCATTTGAACAGGCGAAAAATACTCATGTAAGAATTACGTAAGCATTGATACATTGACGGACAGACGGACGGAAGAACCGCCTTTGCTTACCGGTCATTCCGTCAGATTGCATAGGATACGTCGAAGGTGTCTTGTAGTACTTGCTCACATTCTTACAATCTGGAATATAAAGGATATACGTTATATTTTTGCGAAATTACCAATGTAACAGTATATGCATAGGGGAACTTTTGGCGAAATCCTGAGTATTCCCTTGGGTCTTTTATACTGGTTGTAACTTTCACGCGGGAGTATTTTTGGCGATCATAATAAATTCGCGAAAAACGCGAAAATTACCCCAAAAGAAACTTTCAACGTTTAACATCAGTTACTAAGACAAATATCCTTTTAAATTCGTGTAGTTACTGTAAGTCCTGAAAATGTTTCCCATCTCGTGACTTTCCGTCGTACACTCAAGTTTTACGATCATTCGACGGAAAAGTCCGATGATATGCGATTGTTTCCCGTATATCGCCGTAAAAGTACGATTATTCACGAAGGTATCAACGAAATGCCACTTACAATTAAATATACAGTTGAATTCCACTTCGTCCCATTGTCCTGTGTGGTTGCACTCCACCTGACCGTCTTCGAACTCCTCTGGATCTATTATATATCCTATGTTACACGTGTATGTGACAGTAGAGGAATTCAGAGTCCTGAAAATGGTAGTATCCCAACTGGCTACGGACCGAGGAAGCTCGAACGTCGGAGGTTCGCAATCTGTGGAAGTAAAAAATCGAACATTTTATTTTGCTACAGGGAAACTTAAAGTACATTAACTCATCATGAGAGAAAGATATGCAACAAAATCGATTTTGAACAAAAAAAAAACAAGATCAAGTTATTTAAAAAAGTGCGACATAAAATTCCAGGAAGGGGATTTCATGCGCTTCAACGGGATCCTGTTCAAACCCATAATTTTCCGACGGACATGGCTTTATCATATATATATACTACGTTCTATCATTAAAATAAGTATTTTTCACAACTTCCATGGGGGCCTTGCAATTTCCTCCTTTCCCCTAGCTTGCCTCACGCAAGTCCATTTCCTTTGGTCCTTTCTTTATCTCATCATTTGTGTTTTGTCATACATTTCAAGACGCTAATTGCTTTTCTGCCGTTTCTCTTGAAGGTAATAGAACAATCTGATACCAGTTACAGATGTTTAGCCCAACATTTGGCCAAGATATGGCTATTTTACTTAACCAATAGTGCTTTCTTTACTTTAGCAGGGGGTTGCCATGGAAACGGTCAAAAACACATAGCCTAGATGAGTTTATTTTTAAGTACATTCTGAAAACCGATTCGGCAGACCCTAAGGAACATTATGGTACCCGTGAAAAAAATACTCAAGGGGGTGCATGGGGGTCCCACTGGCTCCCCGACTATAACGTTTTCTATTACCATACCCAGGTCATAAGTGTATATACAATGATTCGAACCATCGACACATTGGTCCGTCTACCACACTCCCCACTGCGTCATTACCTTGCACCATTATTAAGGCCTTGTCGAGGCTCTATTCCTCTTTCATATTCTAGCATTAAAATACTAGTTTTAATTTTTAAATTACCGTATGGTATACACCAGAAAGTAAAATTTTGCCATCCTACATGTGTACACATGATAGACATGTTTCCGGGATCCGATTCGTAATGTCCCAGATCACAAAGATAAGTGGCGTTGTTAGGGTACGTTGTCAGAGGTACGTCAATAGTGGAATCTTTAATATCAATCGGCTGTCCACAGTCTGAAAATAAAACATTAACGAATCAAAGCGTATATATAGAAGAACGTTTCTGAGTGGTCATGACAAAGTAAATAATATATCTGAATGACCGAACACATCTTCTCGAGACAAGTGTACGTGATATCTTACGATAATGGAGTACGTAATATCTTACGATAATGGAGTACGTAATATCTTACGATAATGGATTACGTAATATCTTACGATAATCGAGTACGTAATATCTACGATAATCGAGTATGTAATATCTTACGATAATGGAGTACGTAATATCTTACGATAATTGATTACGTAATATCTTACGATAATGGAGTACGTAATATCTTACGATAATGGAGTACGTAATACCTTACGATAATGGAGTAAGATATTACGTACACTTGTCTCGAGAAGATGGACCGAACAGGGAAAGCTTACTAATGAGATCAATAGTGTTAGAGTATCAGGGGTGTTGTAAGGGCAGATCGATGTACAAATGCTGATGAAAAGACTAATGACGGGGTCATATTTCTATGTCTTATAATGACCCATGTTCATTATTTCATAGAGTAGTAAATTGTATTTACACCGGACACAATATATTTTGCACTTACCATACGGCGGACAGTTATAATCCGTGGAGGTCCACGTCCCGTCCAGCTGACAGTCCACGGTGGGCGTTCCCGTGGCCACGTAACCCACGTTACAGGTGTAGGTTTTTGTCTCCCATACCGTGGTGGGACCCGTGGAAAGCGTGGCGTACTGAATAGCAGAGGGTTCACCGCAATCTTGTTTAGAAAAACAAGAAAAACGTTAAACTGTGAGTAAATTGTGCACAAGATCAATGTAACTTTTTGCATTTTTGTATTTCATAGGAGTTTTACCTATCTTTTCAAGTTTACAATAAAGCTTTCAAAAGATTTTCTATTTTATATCTTTGTCTTTGTTTTGCTTGATTTTCGTTTGTTTTGGTTTTCTAATTGTTTAAACTCACCGATGATAGTGCAGACATAAGTCATTGATGACCATGTACCCGAGTCTTGGCACGTGATTGTGGTGGAGCCTGATCCTAGGTAACCAGTGTTACAGGAATACGTCACGGTTGACTGGTATGTGGTCGCAGAATAGCTCCGTGTACCATCTGTCACAGTCGGTGGAGTACCACAATCTTTGAAAATATTCAGTATTAATTAAGAATGCCATTCCATTAGTAAAGCTGACTTTATAAGAGTTATTCTCACATAAATATGGGGTCTCAAATGAGTTTTCATTTCATACGATGTGCTATGAAACGAGTTGTGTGTTTCATAATACAAAATGTTCATCGTATGTTCTTGAAATGAAAATTCATAAGAGATTCTTTTTATAACAACCCCCTTCCCTTGGCACTGCCGAGGGAGGCACTTTTCTTTCTTTTTTTGCGAAAACAATGTTGCCTATCATGCCCCTGCTAGTATATTAAGTTTAACTTATTACAATAATAATTTGATAAACCTTATATTTAAGATAAATAAACAGCCGTTATTTGGTAATGAACATTCTAAAAGAAGAAGCTAAGAATTTTGATCCGTTGCTTTATGCCATACCTTTAATGGTGCACGAATACGACAAGGAGCTCCAGTGACCATTGCTCTGACACGTGATAGTACTACTTCCTGAGCTATAATAACCAGCGTTACAACTGTACGTTACCGTATGTCCGTACGTCGTACCGCTATAACTTCGCTGTCCGTTGCTAATAGAGGAAGGTGTGCCGCAATCTAAGAAGAGGAGATATATATTGACTTTATTAACAATTAATGCAAGACTATAAAACGTTAATCAGATATTACATATACAAGAGAAGGCACTTTTTAATCCAGTACACATACATAGATAAAGAAAAATTTTAACCCCGCTGAAATTTGTGTTAAGATTTATAATATGTATCAATGTTGATATTATACTGTCATTATATGATCAATGTATAGGCGTACCTCTTATATAACACTGGTGATATTTTACTGTCATTATATGATAAATGTATAGGCGTATCTCTTACATAACACTGGTGAAGTTATACTGTCATTTTATAATAAATGTATCTCTTATATAACACTGGTGATATTTTACTGTCATTATATGATAAATGTATAGGCGTATCTCTTACATAACACTGGTGAAGTTATACTGTCATTTTATAATAAATGTATCTCTTATATAACACTGGTGATATTTTACTGTCATTATATGATAAATGTATAGGCGTATCTCTTATATAACACTGGTGACATTTTACTGTCATTATATGATCAATATATAGGTGTACCTCTAATGTAACACTGGTGATATTTTACTGTCATTATATGATCAATGTATAGGTGTACCTCTTACATAACACTGGTGATATGTTACTGTCATTATCTGATCAATGTATAGACGTACCTTTTATGTAACACTGGTGATATTTTACTGTCATTATATGATCAATATATAGGTGTACCTCTAATGTAACACTGGTAATATTATACCGTCAATACATGATAAATGTATAGACGTACCTCTTATATAACACTGGTGATATTTTACTGTTATTATCTGATCAATGTATAGACGTACCTTTTATGTAACACTGGTGATATTTGACTGTCATTATATGATCAATATATAGGTGTACCTCTAATGTAACACTGGTGATATTATACCGTCATTACATGATAAATGTATAGACGTACCTCTTATATAACACTGGTGATATTTTACTGTCATTATATGATAAATGTGTAAGCGTATGTCTCATATAACACTGGTGATGTTTTACTGTCATTATATGATAAATTTATAGACGTATCTCTTAGACATTATATGATAAAGGTATAGACGTATCTCTAATATAACACTGGTGATATTTTACTGTCATTATCTGATCAATGTGTAGACGTACCTTTTAGGTAACACTGGTTATATTATACCGTCATTATATGATAAATGTATAGAGTACCTCTTATAAAACACTGGTGATGATTTACTGTCATTATATGATGAATGTTTAGGCGTATCTCTTATATGACATGGTGATAATTTAATGTCATAATATGATAAATGTAGAGACGTACCTCTTATATAACACTGGTGATATTTTACTGTCATTATATGATCAATATATAGACGTACCTGTTATGTTACACTGGTGATATTATACTGTCATTATATGTACATTGTATAGGCGTATTTCTTATGTAACACTGGTGATATTTTACTGTCATTATCTGATCAATGTATAGACATACCTTTTATGTAACACTGGTGATATTTGACTGTCATTATATGATCAATATATAGGTGTACCTCTAATGTAACACTGGTGATATTATACCGTCATTACATGATAAATGTATAGACGTACCTCTTATATAACACTGGTGATGTTTTACTGTCATTATATGATAAATGTATAGGCGTATCTCTCATATAACACTGGTGATGTTTTACTGTCATTATATGATAAATTTATAGACGTATCTCTTATATAAAACTGGTGATATTTTACTGTCATCATATGATAAAGGTATAGACGTATCTCTAATATGACACTGGTGATATTTTACTGTCATTATCTGATCAATGTGTAGACGTACCTCTTATGTAACACTGGTTATATTATACCGTCATTATATGATAAATGTATAGGGTACCTCTTATAAAACACTGGTGATGTTTTACTGTCATTATATGATAAATGTTTAGGCGTATCTCTTATATGACATGGTGATAATTTAATGTCATTATATGATAAATGTAGAGACGTACCTCTTATATAACACTGGTGATATTTTACTGTCATTATATGATCAATATATAGACGTACCTGTTATGTTACACTGGTGATATTATACTGTCATTATATGTACATTGTATAGGCGTATTTCTTATGTAACACTGGTGATATTTTACTGCCATTATATGATAAATGTATAGTCGTATCTCTTATATAACACTGGTAATATTTTACTGTCATAATATGATAAATGTAAAAGGTGTATCTCTCATATAACACTGGTGATATTTTACTGTCATTATATGATCAATATATAGACGTACCTGTTATGTTACACTGGTGATATTATACTGTCATTATATGTACATTGTATAGACGTATTTCTTATGTAACACTGGTGATATTATACTGTCATTATATGATAAATGTATAGACGTACCTCTTATGTAACACTGGTGATATTTTACTGTCATTTTATGATAAATGTATAGACGTACCTCTGACGTCACTCTGGTGATATTTTGTTGTCATTATCTGTTCTATGTATAGGCTATTATGTAACACTTGTGATATTTTAATGTCAATAAATGATCAATGTACAATTGTACCTCTTATGTGACACTGTTGATATTATATGTACAATGTACCTATTAGGCGTAGTTCTTATGTAACACTGGTGATATTTTATTGTCAGTATATGATAAATGTATAGGTGTACCTCTTCTATAACACTGGTGATATTTTATTGTCATTATATGATCAATGTATAGACGTACCTCTTATGTAAAAACACTGGTGATATTTTACTGTCATTTTATGATCAATGTATAGGCGTACCTCTAATCATACACTGGTGATATTTTACTGTTATTAAATGTACAACGTTTAGGTGTACCTCTAATGTAACACTGGTCATAATTTATTGTCATTATCTGTACTATGTATAGGCTTTTACTGGTGATATTCTTTTTACATTATATGTATACTAGGTGTACCACGTATATAACACTGCTGATATTTCACATTTATAGTATTTACAGGCATATAAATCAGATGAAACACCAGTAATATTGTACGATTATTTTATGTACGGGTGTACCTCTCGTGAAACACTGGTGATATTTTCTATTCATTAAACATGCATATAATTACATGCGTACCTTAAATATGAAACTCTGATGACATTTTACTGGGCAGGTGCACCTCTTATGAAACACTGGTGATATTTTACTGTCATTATACGTACAAGAGCACCTCTTATAAAACACTGGTGCTATTTTACTGTCATTATACGTACAAGCGTACCTCATATGAAACACTGATTATGCTTACTGGTGATTACCGTCAGTCATGACTGACGGTATACTGTAGTCTTTCGTAACCTACATTCTTTTGTACTTGCACGGATAGAATACCTGTTGGCAATATGATTGGTTGACAATTGCATGATATGCAAATATCCGTCTAGGTTATTCAGAACCTGTGTATAAGATTCTCTCACCAGGTCGGCTTAAAGTCTAGATGACCTGACAAATGAAAGTCATATCGCATTAGTGTATTTTCTTCCGAAATTTGCATCGAAAAGTCTTTGAACCGATACGTCCTATAACAATCGAAGATTTTCGGAAATTTCCGTCACTTGAATCGGAAAAACGCGGAAAACCCAGGAAATGTGCGATTGGTAAATGCATTTTCTAACTAGAATTTTACAACATTTACAGTCAGCTAACTGACGGCAAGCTTTTTGTAAAAGCTAATACTTGTCTTTACTGTCATTATATGTACAAGCGTACCTCATTGAAACATTGGTGATATTTTACTGTCAATATATGTGCATGCGTACTGGTGATATTTTACTGTCATTACATGTATATACATCATTTTGTAAAACACTGATGATATTTTACACTGTCTGTATTTATATAGTCGTATCCCTTATGTACTTCTGGTGATATTTTCTTTAATCATATGTATAGGCGTGCCTTTTATGAAACACTTGTTTAGTTTTTTAGTTTAAACATATTTTATTTCCATTAAACATGAAATGGGAATTGGGCACAAGTTATGAAAACATTATTTAAGCCCTTTCCCTACTTGTGACATTTTATACTGTCATTATTAATATGTAAATATATAAATACGTACTGTGTATATGGCAACTGAAGGACAGGGAGGACCAGGAACCGCCGTTTTGACACGTTATTCTAGAATTACTACCCGAGCTGTAGTACCCAGTGTTACAGTAGTATTGAACATCGTTTCCGTACGTCGTCCCGCTGTACGAACGGTAGCCATTGCTTACGGTGGTCGGGGTTCCACAATCTAGTAAAAGAAAACATTGTTAGTCAAGCGCGGATCTAGAGGGGGGAATTAAGTGGTGGCAGCAGTGTTTTCGTACGTCGTCCCGCTGTACGAACGGTAGCCATTGCTTGCGCTGCTCGGGGTTCCACAATCTAGTAAAAGAAAACATTATTAGTCAAGCTCGGATCTAGAAGGGGGGGGGGGGTTAGAAATTTACAATACCAAGAAACTTTTAGGACAAGGTTTTCGCTTTCAAAAGACTTTCTGGAAATTTTACAATTATTGTCAACTTCTTTTGAAATTCGGATCCATACAAGTAACAGAGTATATTACTTTGGGTATTTCACAACCTGCATTTTATGGTAACATAATTAACAAAATAAGAAGGATCAGAGGTAGACAGAATTACCATCAAAATTGTGTTAGATTCATCAGACGCCTTTTGTACCATGGATATGATCCTTCCGGTACCAGACGGACACTTGGCTTGGTACTGGACCAATCTACAGCCATGTACCAGCGCATTCTTAAGAATTGCACTCTGACTGACTGTGACGACAGGACTCCATGACGGGCCCTGTTCGAACCTCTTCAGAGTAGACAGGGCCCCGACCACCTGTCTTCTCTGAATCTCAGTCGGACTCCTCGGGTGATCACATACAGTCGGCAAAGCACGGACTGTATTTCGTACGCCTTCTAATTTTATATCCATTTACAAATCCATCTGTGTGTTTCTTGGGTCCATGCGTCATGTTGTCTGTTTGTATGTTCATCTTACAGTGAGGAGGTTATTTTACACAACAATTGTAATTTGTACGTTTTTCGAGACCTCTGTGTAATCGGAAAAGTGGGAGGGTTGTGCGCGTGTAATCCAGGATAACGACACCGTCTACTACTTACGAGGCAGATGGCCGTCCTAAGTCGACACCGATTCCCCATTGGTCTCTTTGGTTTATGTGGAGTCATTTGTGTTTGATGTTTCTATGTGATTCGGTGTTCCTTGTACCATTTGCGTCTCTTTCTGTGTGTGTCTACTTTGTGTTTTTGTAATCGGTGTTTTGGGGTTTTGCTGTTGGTGCTGCAATCGTTGTTGGAGATACCCTCCTTTCATGAATATAGTTGTTTGTTATTTAGGAATCGCGAAAAATCGACTCGCGAAAATAAAGACATCCTATTTTCCCATAAAATCGTGAAATTTGATATTCGCGAAATTTTCTGGTTATACGGTATCAAGAATTATGCTTAAGAGAAATGTGAGGCATGATTGATATTTCCAAATTCAATATATGTAACTAAGTTTACAGAAAAAAATGAATAAAACAAAATTTTGTATTATTTTCTTCCCATTTTTTTTTTAAGAATAAATGTATGGCGGTTGTATAATACAAAAAAGGACGTTTCTCAATTTCGCTTTGGATATACCCAATATGATTCCGAATGATAGAGTTACCTGCATGAAATTTATATAGGGAGATAGATCTCGAACTCTCGTAACTAACGATGCAAGTTAGATGATTGTACAGTCATGCAACACTCCGTTCAAAGTGACAAAAATGGACCAAGATCGGGATTTTTCTTTCAAGTTAGAAATTTTAGCGTGGCGTTGCCGATTTTTAATTAAAAAGAAAAATCCTCATCGAAAACTATTTTCTTTATTTGTGAGCATAGTATGGTCTTACTAAACGATTTTCAGTCTATAAAAAATTCAGGGGATGTGAATGACAAAATGAAATCTAGTTTCCAAGATGATTTATAGGTGTTTATCGTATATTAGAGAAATATGTAAACCACGCTTCCTCACGATAAAATCAATTATCGTTTGCCTAAACTCGTTCAAAATAGTGTTTTGATCGAGAGGGGAAAACATATGTTTTATATATAAAGGGTAAGGGAAATATATAAAGGGTTTCTTTTCCGGACAGACTACAAATAATACAAACCATTGCCATGTATATAGTGACCTGTGTTACACCTTGTCCTTACCCTGTCCGCGTAGCTCACTTCAGAAATCGGAAAATTAAAGTTTTCTCTAATTTGTTGGCATATTTTCCGATTAAAATTCATATAGGGGGATAGATCTCGAACTCTCATAACTAACGGTGTATGATATATGTCTGTACGACCAATAGTATGCTCACAGTGAAAGAAAATAATTTTAGATAGGGAGTTTTCTATGTTAATTTTAGCATGACGTCGTCGACGTTCTCCATAGACTCAAAGTTAAACATCGGCGACGTCGCTCTAAAATTAACATAGAAAACTCCCAATCTAAAACTATTTTCCTTCACTAGTTTCTATCTAGTCTTCGTTCTCCAGGTAAAATTCAGTGTATCTTGAAAGTTTACGGGATCCGCCATTTTGCTTAATTTGGGAAGTAGTTCCAGAAAAGGGGGCGTGTCCTAATATTTTTCAGGTTATGGAAAATAACCTCAACTTTTAGGCCAATGAAAATCCTTATTACATGCAAAATTAAATTATATCCTATCAAATATGATCATAGCAGTCATGTTTTGATATAATGTGACATCTCCTGCACACAAATGTGACGAAAAATACCTCAAAATGAGGAAAAATTAGTTACATCGCTTAATTTTAGACTTTAACATCTAAAAATTTTGTCAAAAACCAAACGAAGAAAACATTTTATTTGGCATCGTCTCGTAGATGTAGTGGTGACGAAAGACTTCCTGAAAAGAAAATCACAATTTTGTCCGTTTTGTGTGCAAAATGGATACTTATCAGCAAAAACGGCGAAATGTAGTAACCCCCGAAAACATAGAAACAAAATATTTTGACGTTTTATTAATAAATAAATCATTTTTCTAGTATTTCGATCGAGAATGGAGTTAAATTAAATTTTAGCAAAACCAACTATTGAATTGGCCCCCAAGTATTGAAAATTTCCAGAAAATATACGAAAAATGCGGCGAAATATGGTCACTTGCTCTAGACTGAAATGACAAATAAATGAATGAACTACCTCCCAAAATAGTCTTAAATTAGACTTTACGAAAACTATTCGAACAATTTTTCGTTAAGGTATTCGTTGTAGATCTACACTTCATGATTCTTGTGCAAGTTCATTGACATGTATGTACAATAGTTTCGGTCTCGTGTGAACGCAAAAAATCTTATTGCGAAACAAATTTGTTGCGCAATAAAGTTATTGCGAAATAAAGGGGTAGGGGCAAAATCTGCCGTTTTTGGCCCCATTTTTTGCTATTTTCAAAAATTGTTTTCATACTATTTTTTTGTCTTTCAAATAAGAGTAGAGATGTTGTTGTTTATTGAAACTGATTTGAAAATAGATATAATCAACTAATACGAGTGTTATTTCCCGCCAAAATTGCCCACTATTATGGAAATTGGTGGTAAAATGATAACAACCAGATTTTAACATAATGGTTTATAGTATATATAGAGCAAGCGCGTGTAACAAAGTTATACTTTCCATGTACATTCAGAATATGAAAAGGAATGTCCCATATGAGTATGAACCTGTTACACGCCCTTGCTCTAGGGCTTACAACTGTAGGTATGTGTGTCCCTTGTTAAAAAGCTGAATTTCTAATGTAAAGACATAGTTCTCAACTTTCAATCATTTTGCCCTAAAAGGCTGGATTTTCAAAAAAACACATAAAATTGGTCATTTTTTGTTTAGAAGAAGCATAATGAATAAGAAAATAGAACGTTTTTAATTTTTTTGATTGGGGCCAAAAATGGTCACTTTTGCCCCTACCCCTTTATTGCGCAACCATGTGAACGAGGCATTAACTTACATTACCAAGAAACTTTTAGTCAAGGTTTCCGCGCTTTTATAAACTAGTTCAAACTTTCTGGAAATTTTACAAAAAAAACCCCTCAGCATTCTTCAAGACTACTAGGTAGAATGGAAGGGTTAATTGTGCACACGTAATCCGGATAACCACACTATTTGCTACTATCGTGACAGATGGCCGTCCTAAGTCAGCACCGATTGTCCACTGGTCTCGTGGGGTTTATGTGTAGTCTTTTGTGTTTGGTATGACGTATTTGGTGTTCCTTGTCCCTTAATGTCTACTCTGTGTTTTCACTTGAGATTTTTGCTGTGGGTGCTGCAACGGATTCTTTTTTTTTTGTCAAACAGACATAACCTGTAACTTGCACCATTAGTTACGAAGAGTCCGAGATCTAACTACCAAAATGAATTTTAATCAGAAAATATTCCGGCATATGAGACAAAACTCAAATTTTCCGATTTCCGAAGGGAGCTGGGCAAACAATATTGAAATATAACATTTCGTCATCCACGAACGATTTGCATTCAGAAAGTTTCTTGTTAAAGTTATAATACATGATACAACAGCTCACATTTATATAGAACATTAAGCCCTGGTCACAACCCGCTGTGCGTGTTTTTGGCCGTGCGTATTTTTGGGAGGTTGCGGTCGCTACATTTTTCTAAAGACGTAGGAAAACAAGTAGAAAGAGTACAGAAGCAGTGCGTCAACGGACGTCGCACGCACGGTTGTGTTTTATACGTTGCGCACGTGGTGAGTACGTTGCACGTACTGACAACATGCGTGCAACTTGCTTTTAAAAAAACGTACGATGTCTTTACGGCTTCCATGTCATCGTAAGGGTTTTGTACTTATTGTACACGTGCTATTACGCACGGGGTTTTCACTCCCTTATGCGACAAGTGCGTTGCACGTACTTACAAAGTGCGTGTTATTCTTCTTGATGAGTCGATCCGTAGACCGTACGCAAACAGGACGCAGCGAAAGTTCCGTATGCACAAAAGCTGTCTCTGTGCTTCTAAATCCGTAAGGAGGCCGTGCGGACCACGTACTGATAACGCACAGACACCGCACGGATCTGACACTACGTATGCACGTACAGCAGTTGAGACCACTGCTTTAGGCCCAGGTGAGCTAAAAATTGTCTTCAGTTTAATGTCTTACCGTATATCCTATCTTAGGTCATCTTACCGTATATCCTGCATTCAAAGTTCAGATTATCCCAATAATCCGTACACCAGAGTATGCAACTGTTACATGAGATGGTATCATCACCATACTCATAGTAACCCGTGTTACAGTAATAATCGGCGGACCAACTGTCATAATTTCTCCCGCCATTGGATACGGTCGGTGGAGCACTGCAACCAGCTGAAACTGTACATAAAATACGCGGATTATGATCTGACGAAACAATGTAAAACGCAATCTTGAGCAAGTAATTAACACCCCCCCCCCCCCCCCACACACACAGACACACCCTCCCTATCACACAAACACCCTCACACACAAACACACGGGCTTTTTTTCCTTTCTATAAGGTAAACAAAAAGAGGAAGAAAGACGCCGGGGGAAGGGCTATTTTGTATGTAAAATTATCATTAGTATCGCTCTTTTTACAGACTGCGTTAGAATAGCCAGCTGAACCGTTAATTCAATATTTCTTCTTATTTAATCTTAAAGTCAATTCTATAGGGTGTATGGTCATTATAAAAAGACACACTGTTACCGGTATGAAATAAACATGCACAAAAATCGGGGGGGGGGGGGGGGGGGGGGGTTGCTGATTTTCACACTTTACGTTGAATTTCTCAATTTCAAAACTGAAAGCTAAACATTCGAGATCAGTCTGGGATTTTATTTTCTTGAGCCGAACATTGTATAAGATCAAGACAAAAGAAATAATTTTTGTGAAGAAATATTTAACTGTTGAATTAAAAAAATTTGAATATAAATAAATCTGAATGTATTTTATTAGGAGACTGTAACTGATATATTTGATATAAAAGTAAGTACAGATTGTATTAAATGTTTAAGAATTTACGTTGGACATGATAAAAAAAAAATGCTATAACTGGATTGATAGATTTTAAAATATGCAGTAACTTCTCGAGTCCTGGAAATTTAAGAGAATTCCTATTCCCCTTTACTTATATTTCCAATAATTGTTTTTTCTTTTTATTCGATCTTTATAAATGTTCTAGGGATTAGTGAATTTATCTACACGGCCTCAGTCCTGCCATCACCCAACGCTGATACAATAAAAAGGATTAATTAGATAATATATAATTTCTTGTGGAATTCTAAAGATCGAATAAAAAGAAAAAAAATGTTGGAAATATAAGTAAAGGGGAATAGGAGTTACAGATATTGACTTGAAATAACATTCAAAGCCACATTGCATGTTAATATGGTGGCTGATTTCTGTCATTTCGTTCTTTCGCATTGTCGCCCGACAACCCGATAATTATCGACTTTTTGCCTTTCTATTTATTATTATTTCTGAGCGACAAAACCAAAAAAAAAAAAAAAAAAAAAGAAGTGACAAAATAAGTAACGTGACAAAACGAAAAATAGGAGGCGATATTTCGCCCCGCTAATTAAATATCGGGTTGTCACCCCGCTAATTATCGGGTTGTCGCCCCGCTAATCTTCGTATTATCGCTCCGCTAATCTTCGTCTTGTCGCCCCAACAAAACAATAATTATCGGTGCGCTGTTTGACGGGGCGATAATTAGCGTGGCGCCATTTGGTGGGGCGATAATTATCGTTTTGGCGGGGCCGCAAGACGAAGATATGCTGGGTGGGAGGACAATCCGATAATCAACAATATTTATATACCATAAAATTTAAAAATACAAATTCTTTTACAGATTGAACAATTTAGATGAAGAAGAATACAATATCAGACATAATTTGAAAAATTCTTTGATTTTTTAGCAAAAAGTTTTGGCATAATCTAAGGTTGATTTGAAACTAGACATCAGTAATTTTGAAAAGATTCTTTAATCTAATATATCCTTATATCCTTGTATACAACTACTGATTTACTATTCATTTATAAATTATAATACCTTCAATTCTACATGAATAAATTTTATATCGTTGAACCAGCAGTATCAGAAAAATTGTCAATCGACATGAAGAAGAAGAAGAAACAGAATACCGTAAGTCGGGAAAAACAGCACAAATCCTAAAGGGAGAAATGTTTGTATTTTCGAATTTCCTTCCATTTATATGAAAAATTCACAAAATCAAATTTCACTGTTATTCATTTTCACTCGACAATGTTATATATTTCGCAATCAACAATATTTCAAGTTTTTCCTCCAATCGTTGCATTGTTTAATCACAACTATAATTTAAATTTTTTTTTCTCTAAAATTTCATGTGTTGTAATTCCATATACGTGTTAGATAAACAATATTCGTAAGATTTAGATTTGAAATAACTAGTTATAATGGAAAAAGGTCTATTAGTTCAAACAGATAAAATGGTCCTCCCAATTTGTTACGGATCACCGATTCAGTGCTATTGACTTTTAAGTTCTAATTAAGGACCCTGAGATTTATATTGTTTAAAGTTTTTTCGAGGTTAAAGATAAAATATATCAGGTTAATTAATCAAAACTGGACTTCTTTGTACTTTACAAAACTATAGAAAGGTTTGAGATCAAGATATTGTAATTAAATAGGAGGACAAAACACGCGAAAAGAGGACCATTTACAAATGGTTACTAGTAATGAAGAATCAATTTAACCCTAATATTTATTAAAGTATCGATCATACGGATCCAGGTGGTTAGGAATACCCCCCCTCCCTTCCCTTTCTCACTCAAACCTTAGAACTTGCTAAAAAATTTGATATACCTATTTTTACATATAAATTTCTCGAGATCATAAGACGACCCCCCTTCCCAGAAAAATAGTTAGATCCGCCCATGGTAGTATCGTTGTTTATCGTAACGAAGTACATAATTCGAAAAGTATCCTGCATGTACCGTAGCGGGTACCGATCATATTAAATATAACAATCGTTGTAAAAGTAAACGGGAAAGATGACTAGATCACGATAAATCAAATAAGATTAGACAACGATTATAGCGAGCGGAGCTCGCTGCAAAGGCCCGAAGGGCCTTTGCAAGCGAAGCTCGCCCTTATGGTAACGCGTATACACATATCTTATTGAGAAAATATGCTGAATCAAAGAATGAGAATGTACTACTATGCTTTCAAAAACTTTCGTCCCCTCGCAGACAGAGTTGCTGCGGAGATGCTGGATATTGCCATTTTAATTTTTTTTCGACTCAAAGTAGACGTATATGTTATACTCAATTTTTGTTTATAAGTTCAATTTATTGAAAATATTTTTCGTAAATCAGGTAACGATAAAGCATCAACAAGGCGGCGTAACCACGGGAAATCAGACATTTCCGGTTTTAAATGAGACGTTTCGCTCTGATTGCTTTTCTCGTCTCGGGTGGTTTCGTACTGTCAGAAGTCGGAATATGTTTGTTTTTTCTTTTGTTCTTAAGTAATTTAATTATTTTCAGCTAGCCTAAACTTTATTCTTACAAAATAAAAATGAATTATAAAGAACCATATTTTAAGCCCCCCCCCCCCCCCTAAAATGTTCATCTGCTGGTCTAGATCAATTTTACAAATGCTTCCGTGTTTCCACTCGCTTTATACTACAAAAATGTACCTTTTTTGGCAATCATCAAACAGAAACTTTTGTAAGATAAGATAATTATATAAACCATCATAGTCAAAATAAAAAAAAAAGAAGATCTTTTTTTTATTTTATATAATCATATCTATTTTCTCTTCGCTCATTATATAATGGCATAAGGGCAATATATAATGTTGTGAAAACTTTTGCCCAATCCTTTTTCTGCTATTTGAAATAAAATATGATTAAACTAAACTCTCCGCTCGCACAAAAGGCTTTGCCTTGATTCATATTAATCAGAATATAAGGAACACTATGAAATATACGAATTCGATAAAATTTCAACCCCCCCCCAGGCCAAAAAAAAAAAACGGAGTTTCGTGGAAGGATGAACTGAAATCGAAATATTAACATAGAGACGTTGTCAAAGCCACATTGCATGTTAATATGGTGGCTGATTTCTGTCATTTCGTTCTTTCGCATTGTCGCCCGACAACCCGATAATTATCGACTTTTTGCCTTTCTATTTATTATTATTTCTGAGCGACAAAACCAAAAAAAAAAAAAAAAAAAAAAAGAAGTGACAAAATAAGTAACGTGACAAAACGAAAAATAGGAGGCGATATTTCGCCCCGCTAATTAAATATCGGGTTGTCACCCCGCTAATTATCGGGTTGTCGCCCCGCTAATCTTCGTATTATCGCTCCGCTAATCTTCGTCTTGTCGCCCCAACAAAACAATAATTATCGGTGCGCTGTTTGACGGGGCGATAATTAGCGTGGCGCCATTTGGTGGGGCGATAATTATCGTTTTGGCGGGGCCGCAAGACGAAGATATGCTGGGTGGGAGGACAATCCGATAATCAACAATATTTATATACCATAAAATTTAAAAATACAAATTCTTTTACAGATTGAACAATTTAGATGAAGAAGAATACAATATCAGACATAATTTGAAAAATTCTTTGATTTTTTAGCAAAATGTTTTGGCATAATCTAAGGTTGATTTGAAACTAGACATCAGTAATTTTGAAAAGATTCTTTAATCTAATATATCCTTATATCCTTATATCCTTGTATACAACTACTGATTTACTATTCATTTATAAATTATAATACCTTCAATTCTACATGAATAAATTTTATATCGTTGAACCAGCAGTATCAGAAAAATTGTCAATCGACATGAAGAAGAAGAAGAAACAGAATACCGTAAGTCGGGAAAAACAGCACAAATCCTAAAGGGAGAAATGTTTGTATTTTCGAATTTCCTTCCATTTATATGAAAAATTCACAAAATCAAATTTCACTGTTATTCATTTTCACTCGACAATGTTATATATTTCGCAATCAACAATATTTCAAGTTTTTCCTCCAATCGTTGCATTGTTTAATCACAACTATAATTTAAATTTTTTTTCTCTAAAATTTCATGTGTTGTAATTCCATATACGTGTTAGATAAACAATATTCGTAAGATTTAGATTTGAAATAACTAGTTATAATGGAAAAAGGTCTATTAGTTCAAACAGATAAAATGGTCCTCCCAATTTGTTACGGATCACCGATTCAGTGCTATTGACTTTTAAGTTCTAATTAAGGACCCTGAGATTTATATTGTTTAAAGTTTTTTCGAGGTTAAAGATAAAATATATCAGGTTGTTTCTGTCAATTGTGTTGACTCTTTGGAACAATTTTCGATTTCAGTTCCTCTAGCATGCACGTTCGGTTCTCTTAGTACATTATTTTTGTCCACCAAAACAATCAAATGACGTCATTTCGCTCCAAATAGTAGCATGAATCGCTATTTAAAAATGCCGTATGGAATGGTGATACCATTGACAACAGTTTGTTCCAGTACCAACTAAAAGCACATGCAGGGATTTATATCGCTTCTCGGTTGCTCTATTTACTATGTGTTATAAGATAATCCATAGAAAATTTTGCAATCGGGAAGCGTGATAAATCCCTGTGACTAGAAGCACACACAATCAGGTTCCATCCAAAATGAATAATTTTTACAAATCGTTTAAAAAAGTGTCAAAGTGTTTTGTCGCCGATCAGGTGCGTGTGCAGTTATTGTCCGCGCAGCTCACCTCGGAAACCGGATTAAATAAACGCAAATTTGACTTCTTTATCATACAAAAATTTAAATGAAATTGATATACCATTCAATAAATCTCACTTAGTCGTAAATTTCGGTATAGGTCAGATGATAGTCAGTGCTCGCAAACTTTATTGACAAAACAATAATATGATTGGAGTAAACCTACAATCACTATATAACATATAACAAAATTTGTGAGATATATTCAATGATATAAATTTTATTTAAATTGTGATCAAAATCGCGTTACTGATCCATGCAGTTTCCGAACACGGTGAGCCGCGTGGACAGTAGTGTGTTTATGTGTGCCAACACATGCAAACAACCTTGCAAATAGGAACAATTTGCACCACATCAGACTTGTCGGACTCTTGCATGTGCAACTAAACAGGGGATGCTTACTCATTCTGGGCACCTGCGGTCCAACCTCCAGCTTGACAGGGGTCCGTCGATGCTCAGTTTGGTGCTCTATTGTGAGTGTTGTTGAAATTATCGTCAGGATCTTCTTGATCTCATTTGTGTCACACTTATGCCATTCGTGTGGAGCTCGTAAAAAAGCTCCCCGCGAGGGGTTTGACAGTAAGTTTTTTTTAAATGCTTTTTCCTGACATGGTCACCATAGTGCTCACTTTCTGTATAGACACAACCTCAGACAGTGCATGTTTTGTGCATGTTGTTTTCTAATTTCAATCGAAGCTGAGGAGCTACTTTACTTTTTGTCTAAGAGCGCAACCTCAGGTTCAGCTCAGACAAAAGTAAACTGAGAAGCTCCTCCGAGTTTCCATTGAAATTAGTTGTTTTTATTTGCGTGCGTAAACATCGACGGCGGATGTGACTAGCCAAAGAGGGGATTCTTACTCCTGTCGGGCACCTGGTCCCACCTCTAGCTTGCTAGGGGCAGTTTCAACTTCGGTGCCTATGGGGCACCGTTTTACTATTTATTACAAAAAGAGATACCACCATATCATTATAGAGATATCACCTATTCCTTATGGAGATATCACCATATCATTATTCATTTTGATATAGAGATTTCTCTCATACCCGCGTATGTGTTACAGAGTAGGCCCATGAAATACAGCTATGTGAGCTACTTCTGTATCACATATCACGTGACAGCTGTATCACATATCACGTGACGCTATTGTTTCGATTGTTTACGCTATTGTGACGTCATGATTTCAGCCCGCAAAACAAACAAGCTAGCGGCGACGTCGCCATAAAACTTCTATTTTAAGATCGTTTTTCAATGTTCTCTTGCGTTTTATTTTGAAAAGCATAATATTCGTAGTTTATTCTTATAGAATAAACCATTTTCGGGGGCGCTGAATTCGAATATCGGAAAATTTTTGCGATTAGATCAACTTGACATTTTTCAAATTTCGTCCCTTTTCTTTCAGTTTTGTTTTTACCCTTAGATATGAGAGAAAAATACTCTTTCATGTTCTTCTATGAAAGATACATCGTTTCCACCCTCGGGGTCTCAAAATTTTGCAAAACCCTCGGCAAGCCTCGGGTTTTACATGATTTTGAGACCCCTCGGGTGGAACCGATGTATCTTTCATAGAAGACCATGAAAGAGTCTTATAATCTCCAATTCGTTTAAGTGATATCATCATATCGAATGGAAGATATCACCAATTGAATATGGTGATATTACCATAATGAATTGGTGATATCATTTAAAAGTTTATTATAGTGATATCTTCATATCAAATTGGAGATATCTCCATGTCCACATTTTCCTCTTTGAAATAGTGATAATTTGGTAATTATATTCAGAATACTGGAATACGTGATATCATTGATATCGCCTATTCCAGTATTCTGAATATAATAAATCTGATGTAAACATGAAATTCCCTACTATACTTATATGTACGTCCACATGCAGACATTGGAAGTTCTTTCCAATCGGCCGTTTGTATTGAGTTCGAGTGAAACATAAGAAAATTTTGTAAAATGCATTCTAATCGGAGGTTTCTGAAGTGTCTTTGAGCTATTTCTGAACAGTTGTTTGCTGTAAATAATATTTCATATGTTCCCTCCTCCCCCTTCTTTTTTGCCGCTTCTGAGGGAGGCACTCTCTCGATTTTTTGTGAACACGATGTGGACGTTTTTGCGTACAAACGTACGCCTGGCTACGCCCCTGGCTTGTTGTCACACGTACTTAGAATATTGGTACGATATGGAGTAAAAAGCCCGAACACCCCCCAAACCCCCCTAAATCCGCCCTTGATCAACTATTCGATACAGTGATATCACCAACTCAGAATGAATTAGTGATATCTCCATAACGAATAGGTGATATCTCTATAATGATATGGTGATATCACTATAATGATATGGTGATATCTCTATAATGATATGGTGATATCACTATAATGATATGGTAATATCTCTATAATGATATGGTGATATCACTATAATGATATGGTGATATCTCTATAATGATATGGTGATATCACTATAATGATATGGTGATATCTCTATAATGATATGGTGATATCACTGTAATGATATGGTGATATCTCTATAATGATATGGTGATATCTCTATAATGATATGGTGATATCTCTATAATGATATGGTGATATCTCTATAATGATATGGTGATATCACTATAATGATATGGTGATATCTCTATAAAAATATCTCTAAATCATTATAGTGATATCACCCATTCATTCTGAATTGGTGATATCACCAGTTAGACAAAGAGATATCATTATAGTAATATCACCATATCATTATAGAGATATCACCTATTCTTTACGGAGATATCACAGATTTATTATAGAGATATCACCAAATTATTATAGAGATAATCACCATATGAAAGAGCTATCACCATATAAAAGAGATATCACCTTGAATATGTGATATATCACCTATTCAATTAGAGATATCTCCTATTGCGAATGGGTGATATCACTATATCATTATGGTGATATCTCCTTTTTGTAATAAATAGTAAAACGGCGCCCCATAGGTGCCGGCTCTATTGTGAATGTTGTTGAGCTTCTTCATCTCTGATACCCAGTTCAGAAAACTTCAGTTTAGAAAAAAACTTATAACTATATTGTGGGGCGCATAGCTCAGTCAGTTGAGCGCCGGATTTTCAATCTGAAGATCCCAGGTTCGAATCCCGTTGAGGGCGGGCTTTCTCAGAGGTGATTTATCATCTCGCCCCCACCTGTTCTCTGACTCGGAGGGAACTAAAACGGTCAGAGTGGCCCCTCGGCAGCTGCGGCTGAGGAGATTGCCTCGTGTGATGGCACGTTACGCCAAATTAACAGAGCTCTTCAATTAATTGTTATTGCGCTCATAAATACAATTAAGGAGCCCTCTAATTCTTTTAAAGAGCTCTTTAATTCGCATCATTTATTGAGCGCAATAAATGAATTAAAGAGCTCTCTAATTTTATTATTGAGCGCAATAAATGAATTAAAGAGGGCAATAATTGTTTTATTGCGCTCAATAATACAATTAGAAAGCTCTTTAATTCTTTTAATGAGCGCAATAAATATGTAAATTAAAGAGCTCTTTAAAAGAATTAAAGAGCTCTTTAAATGAATTAAAGAGCTCTTCAATTAATTACAGAGCTCTATAAAAGAATTGAAGAGCTCTCAAATACAATTATAGAGCTCTTTAATTCATACAAAGCCAATTTTTGGTAATTAGAGAGCTCTTCAGTTGTTTTACAGAGCTCATTAATTTAATTAAAGAGCTCTTTAATTCTTTTAGAGAGCTCTTTAATTATAATATGGATATGTCCGTTTTAAAGCGCTCTCTAATACAATTAAAGAGCTCTCTAATACAATTGAAGAGCTCTCTAAAAGAATTAGAGAGCTCTTTAATTGAATTATAGAGCTCTATAAGAGAATTAAAGAGCTCTGTAAAAGAATTGAAGAGCTCTCTAATTACAACAATCGGCAATGTATGAATTAAAGAGCTCTATAATTCAATTAGAGAGCTCTTCAATTCTTTTATAGAGCTCTATAATTAATTGAAGAGCTCTCTAATTCTTTTAAAGAGCTCTTTAATTAATTGAAGAGCTCTCTAATTATTTGAGTTTCTGTTAATTTGGCTTTCCATACACTGTAGTACATAAATCACACCTTCCCCGCATACACTTGCATACATAGTGGAAGGTACCTTGTACAGAGCATGGTGAACGAGTGGTGAGTTGTGAGTATTGAGGAGTAATGAGAGGAATTTGAAATATTGTCTTGATATATAATGTCATGTTTAATAATATGTGATCCCCTCTGGGGAGTGCTCCGAATTAAGCGGAGGGTCATACTAAGGAAGAAGAAGAATTCAGATTACTTGAAATTCAATACATATAACATCAAGGAGAAAAGCAGAAGTAAACTGAAAGATTCAATCGAAGGCATTAGGCAAATGACACGAAATATAACATGCAATGCATCACAGCATTAATGATGGCATTTTCGTCTTTTTGAGATTGCGCCATGAATGTCATTATCACGAAAACGTTTACAATTGAAAGCTTCAATTTGACTGAGACGACAACATTGTGCAAGTGAAAAAACGTGAAGTTCTAGCTGTCTACTTCTCGCATAAGAAAGAATGGGAAAGAAGAAAACTGGTGGCAACTTGGGAAAAAGTATCATTAAGGACAGATTTGGAAAAAGGGCAAACCACAAAGGCGATAACTTCGTATGGACAATATTCTTTTAATTTAAACTTAAAGTTTGGCTGTCGGAGCTAATTTTCTGTTTTATTTTCAATCAGTCAAAAGTTTCTAACCAACACCAAGCCTTTAATGGTTATTTAGACAGTTGAGGTCCTGTTTAATAACAGTGCAATGAAGATGCTATTTTCGTTGCAGCCGATTTCTGCATATTTTCCGTCTGAGATTGACTGATTTTCAGCCAAGTTTACCCCGGATGTTTAGGCATAAATTCCTCGCAAATCATTGAAATTGATATGTCTACCTTAAATTGGACATTTTATTGACCGACAACTTCTTTCCTTTTCTTGTGACATGCTGTAGAGCCAACATTATCGCTATTTTAAATTGACTCCTGTACCGGTAACACCGTTTCACTGCCTTGCTGGTGTCAACTGTGCAAGTGTGTTGTGATGTTAGGGACCAATCAGAGCCAAGCTCTAGAAATACGTCAATCTATAGTATTGGTTAGTTTCGGAGATGTTATTTTTAGCTATTAGGAATCGTTCTTCTCTTTAATCAATATTTTATGGTTTCCTGCCATTTCAATATAAACTGTCAGGGATAAATTCATTTCATAGATATAGCTGTATACATTAAGAAATACAGGTTGACCTTAAGTTCAAATATGGGTCATGTTGCCCAGTTTTGTGTGGAATTGTGCCCCTTCAAACTTTTTATACATTGCTCATACATGTACAGGGATGTTTTTAGGGGTTCTCCAGGGCCAAAATTCGGCCCAATTTCCAATGCTGAAAAGCAGGCATTTTTCCCAATTTCTGAGCTTAAAATTCCCAATTTGAAAAAAAAATAATAAAATTCCAATAAACAAAGTAGAAAAACCCTTTGAAATTACTGAAAATATATTTATAATTACACATGTATATCTGTTTTGCGATGTACACTATCTGAAATATAATATTCTTTATACTACAGGTGTCTATCTTCATTACTAGCAAATGTCAGAAGATCTTTTTGCTTGTTTTCTCATTTTATTTGTATAATTTTTTGCCCAATTTTAACCAAATGTAGCTATTTTCCCCAATTTTGAAGGCCCAGGCCCCTGGAATTGAAGGGTAAAAAAATCCCTGTTATATCATTCACTGTGGCATATCACGTGATACGTGCATTTGGAGAACACTTAATCAGAATTTTTTCAATACTCACCACATGTTATGATATGGTGCATGGACCATGTAGACAGATACAAAATTTTCTGTTTAAGTATATGAATATACGTCTATTCTTGACCAGAATAGATTACCATCATGTAATTGATATTAATGACCATATGATAGGGCTAAAATAAATTCATATAAAGTACAATGTAGATTTAGACAGTATTTACTTGGTTTAATCAAAGATGATTCCTGTGGAACATATCATTTGCGTATCACGTGATACGCCACAGTGTCATTGATCCTTTGATAAATAATTTTTTTCTTTTAGGTTATTTTCCCATAAGCAAAAAGAATTATAGAAATATTCCTTAAATACTGGAAAATTGAAAATACTGGAATATCGATTTTACCAGTATTATTATGATTATACATCTCACAATACTGGTAGACTAGAATTGTCTAGTAAATTTCAGTATTGTCACGGAATACCAGCAGGGCTTGAAGTTAACACTCGCCCAATACGCCAATTGTAGGCTGTGGGCAACCTGAAATGTGAGACTTAATTTATTCGCCCAATCGTTGACTAAAACATGTAAAAAGTAAAAGGTTTAAAGATCAAATTGTCTATATTGATCTAATGATTCTTCCTCGTTCTGCTTTGGATGAAGGAATCTGAAAAGGCTGCCTAATGATTGTGAACAGTAGAAAGATTATGAAAATGATGTGGGCCCCTGAGAAAAATTGTGGGTCCCAGAAATTAAAACTTTTGGGACCCATTTGGTGACTGGTCAGTAAAAGTTTTTTTTTAAACCCTGACCAATATTGTCAAAATAACAATACGTACATGTATGTACTGGAATACCAGTATTGTAAAGTTTAGGTTACTATTGTGTGTGTGGGATGACATCCTCAGTTCCCCATGGTATTTGTGCGGTGGGCTGAATATTCAGCCTCTATCTAACTATCTCTCAGTACTATGTGTCCTCATTACTGAGTACTCTGCATAGGAAGCCTCCCATGGGGAGGAGTGAGGGTGTCAGTGTACAATACAAATTCATTCTGTTTTAATACAATGCTATGATTTCTCTCTAATAGCTACATACAAGTGAAGTCAATGATGGTTATGATTGGGGAAGATTGAACTTACAGTCTGTCACCGAACAGAGCAACTTGGATGATTTTCTTACGACAGCAGAATTAGCAGGAACTGAGTTCACTGCAGGTAATTGAAGTTTTTTAAATGCCCACAAGAATTTGCTTTCTTTAATATACAGTTAACAGTTAAACAGATTTAAAACAAACTTTGAGGGATAATAAAAATGATATTGAGTCTTTGCGGAAATCAGAGTTATTTCAAATTTGAGACGGTATCTGACATAAAACCATTATGACGTCATGAACATGGTATGGAAACGTCAATTTTATACCGTCATTTCCTAGATTTTTGGGACCGTTTCCATAGAATTTTATGATGTCACAATTGGTACACATCAGATACACATACGGCAAAGCGTTTTTTTACTGAGCCCACCTATCGCGGCTGGCTTATTTAAGGTGGAATTCCACCTCAGCATCGCCGCTGACCCCCGCAAATCACTTCATCGCGGTGCCAAGATCGCCGGGAGTTGCGGTGGCGTTGCGGTTGATTGCCGCGCTGACAATTACCATTGTCCAGGTGTTACCTGACCAGGTGCTATTTCTTATGGATGAATAGAAACTTGTTTTTAAGCATGACATGTATAAATAAAATGATGATGTAAACATTAGGACATGAAACATAAGAACATTTTGTAAATTGAGCCTAAAAATGTTAAGCATTACGCCGTCTGTAGTGACCAGACAATCAAATTTCCAAACAAATTAATTAGTGCTAATTATACAGGTGACAGGTACATTGCTGGACAAACAAAGCCATTAGAGCGGCGATCTCTACATTGTCATGGGTACTCGTCTGCCCCCGGGGACGTAATAGTGTGGATCCGCTCACCATAATGGTTCTTTTCTATTATGATACAATATTGATTTTTCTCCGACATTCTTTTTTATCCTCGTTCTGCGCCTGAGATTCAAATGTCCAACGTCCACTTACGTATCTTATCTACGTAAAGGTACTTGTGTATGCGTTCGTCCGTAAAATTATCATGTCATTTTAAGTGGTCAGTCAATGGGTACAAGTTGAAGTAATAAAATTTGAAGAGTGAGTTGTGATATGTACAAGGGAGCTCGACCGGGGAGTTTGGAATTATATAACCCTCCTTTCCCCCTGGCTTTTTAGTCCCCTACCGGCAACGCCGAAGGGGACTCTTAGTTTCCTCTCGGTCTGTCTGTCCGTCTGTCTGTCTGTCCGTCCGTCTGTCTGTCCGTCTGTCCGAATATCAGTTTTCCGGACTTTTTTCTGCAACGGATAGAGATATTCAGATGAAATTTGATACATAGCTTGGTCTTGGATAGTTACAGAGCAAGTTCGACTTTCGTCACGCTTGACCCATTTTTCGACGAGTTATGCCCCTTGATGACTTGGAAAATCCAGTTTTTGTCAGTTTTCCGGACTTTTTTCTGCAACGGATGGAGATATTCAGATGAAATTTGATATACAGCTTGGTCTTGGATAGTTACAGAGCAAGTTTGACTTTCATCACGCTTATCCCATTTTTCGAGGAGTTATGCCCCTTGATGACTTGGAAAATTCAGTTTTTGTCAGTTTTCCGGACTTTTTTCTGCAACGGATGGAGATATCCAGATGAAATTTGATACACAACTTGGTCTTGGATAGTTACAGAGCAAGTTTGACTTTCATCACGCTTGACCCATTTTTCAAGGAGTTATGCCCCTTGATGACTTGGAAAATTAAGTTTTTGTCAGTTTTCCGGACTTTATTCTGCAACGGATGGAGATATTCAGATGAAATTTGATACACAGTTTGGTCTTGGATAGTTACAGAGCAAGTTTTACTTTCGTCACGCTTGACCTATTTTTCAAGGAGTTATTCCCCTCTATAACTTGGAAAATTAAATTTTTGTCAGTTTTCTGCACTTTTTTTTCTGCAACGGATGAAGATATTCAGATGAAATTTGATACACAGCTTGGTCTTGGATAGTTACAGAGCAAGTTCGACTTATGTCACGCTTGACCTTTTTTTCGTGGAGTTATGGCCCTTTATGACTTGGAAAATTCAGTTTTTGTCAGTTTTCCAGACTTCTTTCTGCAACAAATAGAGATATTCAGGTGAAATTTGATACTCAGCTTAGTCTTGGATAGTTACAGAGCAAGTTCAACTTTCGTCACGCTTGACCTCTTTTTCGAATCGATAAAGCAGATAAAACCTCAGAACTGAGCTGCACAGACAGTAAGTTTAATTTAAACTCATATATGTTTAATTGAAGAGTAATTCATAGGCAGAGTTGCAGGACATAAATATATGCCGCCGGTAGGGGACTATATCGCTCAGCGATCATAACATTTTTACTGTAAAATTTTAGAAATAGCAAGAGGGAGCTAGGTGAACATGCATTTGCGGCATCAAATATTTCTGCAATAACATATTTTCTTCAGTCGCTGCCTATTAAAATAAAATACAGAATTTACGCCAGCACTTCGGGCTGGTAAGATTTATTACTCAATATTTTTATTTTTTTTTTAAAAAGTCACATTTCATTTTTTTTTTTACAAAGTCGCATTCCGACCCCCTAGCCCCTTCAGATTTCCAGAACGGTAAATCAAACGGCGATTGAAGGTAGATGATACGCCGATAAGGTGTGAAAACACGTCAATTAGTAATCCCCACTGCCAGACCTGAACCAGATGGAAGACCCTTACTGTCAAATGCGATTGTATTAACGCGCCACTCCCCTCCCCCCCCCCCCTTTTTTTAAAATTCTCTTTTTTTAAATCAATGGATGGGGCTTTTACCTTTTTTAATCGCTTTATAAGCACCCGTCTTTAAACCGGTATAGCTTTGAATTGTATGTCAACACGCCAATCTAGAGATAGGAGGTCAGGATCCAGTTTCCGCCTCCTGGAATTTGCCATGATAGTAAAGCTGATTTTGATAGCCCCCCCCCCCCCCCCCCTTGAGTTAGATCTGCCCATTGATTGTAAAAGTATCGCTAGACTCCTTAGCAATAATTCAATTCACGATGATTGGACTTTCAGAGAAAACCAATTGAAGACCATACGATAATGCAATTAAAAAAAAAGGAAAGAAAAGAAAAAAGTGCGTGCGCCTTGTTCTGGTCAAACAAGTCCACAAAAAGAAAAAAAGAAATCGATTGATGAAGGACGTGTATCCAGACAAAGATGAATCATGTAAACAAAGTAAAATAATTAAAAAAAAAAAAAAAAAGACCGGCATACAAAGAAAAGCAAAAAAAAAAAAAAAAAAAAAAGAGGATAGCCTAATAATAAAACGGATGTAATACAATAACCCCCCCCCCCTTTTTTTCGCACTGAATTCCAAAGTAAACCGGTGAACGCCAAACCAAAACTAAATCAACAAACGATGCCTCACAAGTTGTTCACACCTTTTCAGTTACCCTGCGCTTCTACCTGTATAACAATCATCCCCTGTACGGGGAGAGGCGATGTCTTCACACCTTGTAAGACCAGACATATAGGCACGCCCATATATAACCCTTCCCTAATCAATATTGACAGCTACGTACACGCGACACGTCGTCACTAAAGCAGAACTAAGGAGGTTTTTTGTGGTCACATGTACATGGAAATATCGACGTAAGCGACTTTTCCAGAATATATGCAATTTTATGATAATTACTTACTTCAAGTAAGAAAATAATATGCAAACATTGTACCAACATGACTAAGCCGTAGATAATAAATAAATTTTACGTAGTATGTACCTGGATTTTTTCCGAAGAATTGAATTTAAACTTTGCATGTTCCTTAACTGCATCAAATTGAGATTTTTTTTTAAAATACATAAAATTAATGATATATATGATTAAAATCTAAAAATAAGACTGAGTGACCAAATATAACTCAATTCAAATCTTATCTATCATAATGTCTAGATTTAATTTTAGTCCGAAGAAAATTAGGCATATTGTGACAGAAAGAAAATAAAATTACGCTCAAAGTTTAATCAGGTTTCCTGTATCTAATGTTTACGTACGATATTATTCTTTTTTTCTTGAGAAAGAAATAAAATAGTGTTTACATATATTTTTTACGGAAGTCGAAGAGACAGGAAGACACCCAAATTATTTCGATCCACACAAACACCGTCTACCCCTGTATTAATCTAATGATCTAATTAGTAATTTTGGCTTCACGCCTTTTTGAATCGTGAAGGGAGGGGGGGGGGGGGGGGGTCGCGATTTCACACTTAGCATGGACAGAGGGGGGGGGGGGGTTGCATTACAGCGCAAAATGCTTTTAAAGATGAAAATAGTATGTAAAAAGTCAATAAACGGACAGGCTAGAAAATTTATTCTACCATTTTATAGGAAAATTAACCCCCCCCCCCCCCTTCTTCCGGACGGCCGCAGGTGATTAATCTACCTCTGAGTCCTGCGTCCCTGGCGCATAAAAACGGAGCTTTTTTTCTATGAAAAGATGAATATGCATTGTGAAATGGGAGTTTAACTTCTAGATACATATTATCTATAAAAAATCTTCTATAATTGTAAACTTTGCAGGACATTTTGAATTATCTATTGAAATCGTTTCACACCTAATTACCACCTTCGTAATTTATATAATTGGTTTGTTTGGATAACGTTTTACTATACATCGCTTCACTTGCGCAAACAGAACAACCAAATAAACAATAAATTACTAAATAAGGCTATCAAGGCTATATTTGACTAATTGGGAGATGGACGTTTTTCAACATTTTAACATGGACGTTTTTCAACATTTTAACAAACGAACTAGCGAACATAAAACACCGCTAACTAGTAATCTCAAACGGAAGAATCTACAAAAAGAAATGGTCTCCAGTGCTTTGGACCTGAACAGTAAAGATATACAAAAATGTCGTAAAGCCTCGGCTCCAGTCGATGTATCTCTCAAAGTCGAAAGACGGAGACGGAGACTTTAAACCCATTTTTTGCTTGACCGTACCGCTCACGTAGACTGCCCATTGTTCTCTAATCCTTAGATAAACACAGCTGGACATAATAACTAGTTCTATCATTCAGTCACACGGTTCTCTTTTCGTATGTACAACGTAACGCTTTTAAAGGACATTTTATGTCACCAATGATAACAATACATCAAAATAAAGGACGTAAATTTTAAAAGAATAAGTAAAATATAAAAGAATGGTCATAGTACTGTTACAGGTAAATAACAAGTTATTAATTGCCGCTGAGAACTGCGGCGATCGCCACCGCGTATCCCGGCGATCGTTGCGGTGAATTGCCAGGATCGATGTCCGCGTTGAGTCAACTCCATTGTTAATCCATGACCGCGGGGATTTAAAACCCTGGGTCAAAAAAGATTGCGGGGATGATTTGACAGGGTAAAAACACGCGATGCCGGTAGTGTACCATCCCAAATGGGAAGCATCTCTTTTTTTCGAAAATACGAAATAATAGAACGCTAAATTCATTCTATGTGTATCTATTCATGTATATTTCAGTTAATATGATAAAACTTCTGTTGGTAAAATTCATTCTAGTTCATCTTGGAATCTTCAAGTATAACCATGTTTGTTAAAAACCATGGTTAACTGTGAATTTATGTATCATTTCTATTCTTACAGAGAAACTGAACATAAGATTTGTGGATCCAAAGAAAAACTCTGGTTTATTGTCCGAGGATGAGAAAGTCAGGATTTCCCGACTTCATGAGGAGCACCAGGATCTACTCAGAATACCTAGAAGGTAAATGAAAATCATATCTCCCTTCCCACTCCCCACTACTACTCATCTCCCCTTTTCCATTATTTCCCCTGTAGTGGGCTTGTATTCATCTTATTAATGTTAATTTATCCCTTTCCTCCCTCCCCACTTTTACCCCTTCGTTCTCTCTTACCTGTATATTACCTCCTTTTCTTCTTTTTTTTGATGCTTTATCATATTGATTGGTTTCATTTAATTCTCTGTATGTCCTTTAGTACAGTGATATGCCTTACTGTGTATCCATACTGACAGTGTGGCCCTGTGGGTTAGCACTGCCTAACTAGTGTGGCCCTGTGGGTTAGCACTGCCTTACTGTGTATTCATACTGACAGTGTGGCCCTGTGGATTAGCACTGCCTTACTGTGTATTCATACTGACAGTGTGGCCCTGTGGGTTAGCACTGCCTTACTGTGTATTCATACTGACAGTATGGCCATGTGGGTTAGCACTGCCTTACTGTGTATTCATACTGACAGTGTGGCCCTGTGGGTTAGCACTGCCTTACTGTGTATTCATACTGACAGTGTGGCCCTGTGGGTTAGCACTTTACGTTCATACAAAGTTAAATGAAAACACTGTCGAGCATTACAATAGTCTGCCAGATATAATGATGATTTACAAATTTTGAAATATCATTGAAGTAAAATAAAATAAAATTCATACAAATCTAACGTTAGAATTCAATAATTTCAATTTTTCGGCCCCACAAAAATTCTATATTAGAGTGCCACCTACAATGAACATCAATTTAACAATAGAATGCTACGGGGATTATCAATATATTTATACAGCAGTTTCTCGTTTATTAATGATTATCAAGCAGTCATATTTTACATACAGTGTAGGTCCAAGTTTTTATCATATGTGTACATTGTCCTTGAAGTTAAGAAGCAAAAATGTAGTTTTCTTGATGATGACCTGGCAGCTGACATGCGGCTTTAAGTGAACAATTAGACAAAATATTGCAATCTATTATAATAGCATATTTGAGCTCTCATAAATGCCCTTACTCTGTTAAAATATAATTCCTGTCAAAGAATACATGTACATCTATGTGTCCATATGGAAATTTTAAAGGTTCATATTCCATTATAGACCTCCCTGGGATGAGACCACGTCACCAGACGATCTGGACAAAAATGAAAAAGAAGCTTTCTTATTATGGAGAAAAGGACTGGCATCGTAAGTTTGGTTATTTTCTCTTATAATTTGCGATGTTTTGATGATAAATTCATAAATTTCAATTTTAGATGTAGAAGTCTTTAAATGAAAACATAGAGAAATTCTTGGATTTGCATTTATTTCTTCATAAAAGGTCTGGTAAAACAGTTGTACATGTACTTGCTTGTTGTAGAGAATTTTGATAGATTAGAGAGTATAGATTAGAATGAATAAATTGAAATCATATTTTTCATTGCTGTGGTTCTAGCTGTAATCTCCTAATCCTTTTTAAAGTCCCCTCAAATGGAGATGATATGCTTTACACATGGTCATTTCTTTTCCAATGAATTCCATCAAATTTGTCAAAGAGATTTGTATCTCTGTATATTTAATCTATTCTTACAATGTGCATGACTTAGTATTTTTCATATTGTACTAAAAAAGATTCACATGAGTGAAGCTTCTTTTTGACAAGGTTGTAGTGTAAATGCCAGTATAAATATTTATATTAGGCCATTTGAAATAAAATCTATGTTTCTCAGACACCGCCGTGTGCTATGATTTGCCGCCGATGAGACGTTTTTATTGTAACTTCAGAAAAAAATATCCGCCGTGTCTCATCCTCGATCGTCGATTAAAATCGAAATATCCATTTCTTTCATTGAACATGTTTATTGTCCTGTAAAATAGTCCAAACAGTACCCGATGAATAAAAACTTTTAAAAGCTCGTATAAATTACGACGTATTTATGTTACGGGTGAAGACTTTATCCACGCGCCGTTTACTAACAACGTGCCGACTCGCGCCGCGGACATTTAATACATTGAGTATTACATGTATTAGAACGTTGGTATAGTTTTCTTTATTGATCTCTAAAGCATATTTAACAATAGCAAGTGTCCATTGTAATACTTCTGAATCTATTAATAATGACGTTAACGTTGTAAAAAGTATAAGCAAGTACCACCGACAAATGCAAGAGAAACGTAGTTACATTGTAAATCCTTAAATCTATGAATACAAGAATGTATATTGTACCTGTGTACATTATTTTATCAGACGGTGGTTAATGCTGAACACTTCATTCATCCAGACTAGACTTCCTTAGATATATGCTATCGGCCAAATTTTTGACCATATGAACAGGTCGGTCCGAGGAAGTGAGGGTAGTATTTAACTGGGTTTAAACAAGGTGTGAGCAAATAACACCCGTCGAGTATCTTACGCGATTCTACTAATGAACTCGCGGCAATCAAAACGTGTCATACTTCGTATATTTGTATCTATGAGCTTCTTCCATTCAGACAGATAAGTTACGTCTCCCCGTTCTCAGAAAGAATAGGCTATTTTACTTTAAAAAAAATCAACTTATTTACAGGAGAAAGCCATAAATTTTAATGTACATGTACCATTATTTTGACTGACTGTTCAAAGACAAAAAAAAAAAAAAAACGGGGGGAGAGGGGGGAGCATAAGATTTTTTGCCTTATATGAATAATGGGGGGGGGGGGGGGATTAGACAGCACAATTTTTTGCCTTACATGGATAATAAGAGTACTCTTGATGGAAAAACAAAAACAAAAAATAAAAACCCTACCTACCTTGCCACTTTTTTTAAACCTTATTATCTGAGAAACATAGAATTAATTTTACATGGCCTTAATAGTATGGGATATATTGTACACTTCATGATGGTTGGAAACTCCATTTAAACTCAAAGGTGCCTTTTCTTTTGACATGGACTTTTTAATTATTTTGACATATATTGTACACATGATGTTCAACAGCCTTCATTCATGTAATAAGAATGTTATACATATGTATATCCTTACAGTATACAAGAAGTAGAAGGGCTTGTGATGACTCCCTATGAAAAGAACCTGGATTTTTGGAGACAATTATGGAGGGTGATAGAAAGAAGGTAAAAGTCTGGGTGATAGAAAGGAGGTAAAATCTAGGTGATAGAAAGAATGTAAAAGTCAGCATGATGAAAAGAATGTAAAAGTCAGGGTGATAGAAAGAAGATAAAAGACAGGGTGATAAAAAGAAGGTAAAAAAAGAAGGTACAAATGTATAAGTCTGGGTGATAGAAAGAAGGTACATGTAAAAGTCAGGGTAATTAAAAGATAGTAAAAGTCTGGATGATAGAAAGATGGTAGAAATCTCTGATGACATAACATTGAATGATGCATTCAATTCAAATCCTGATGTTAAACTGCATTATGTCTTGCATTGCAAACAAAACATGAAGTTTAAAACAAAATTCCCAAGAAAAAGAAGTCTGTTGCCTTGAATGAGACAGATTTAGAGGAATCTCTGTCCTAGTTGTAATTAGATACCTGATCTGATATTGCCATAAGTGTTAAAATGAAACTTTTGAATTAAACTATAGTTGGGGGCCAAAATGTAAACAAATGCATTGTTTTCTACCAACATCAGGAGGAGATAACTCAAGTATCTCATGTAATTTGATTATTATCTCCAGTAGTAATATATGTATCAGTAATTTTTCCTCAGACATGAAAATTATTGTCCTTATCTGTTTCAGTGATGTGATAGTACAGGTTGTGGATGCTAGAAATCCGCTCCTTTTCCGCTGTGAGGATGTGGAGAAGTATGTAAAAGAAGTAGATGACGGAAAACTGAACCTACTTCTGATAAACAAAGCAGACTATCTCTCTGCGGAGCAGAGGTACAGTGTACATGTATTTCTTTTGGTGTAACCAGAAATTTTGCGTAAATCTAATTCATTATTTTCACATGTAAAAAGTAGAAAAAAAAAATTGATTTGAAATTGTAGAAGTATCTTTGGAACATAATATTTTATCTCAAAAATAACATATTTGACTAGTATGCATGTTAAGGTACTCTTTATCATACAAAAATGTGAACTTTATGTCACAAGTCTTTGCAATAGAACAAATTAATCTGGGCAAGTTAGTAGTCCTGTACACATGCCTGTTCTTTCCCGTCTTATATGTGAATTTAAAAAAACAAAAACAAACTTATACACGTTTTTATGCAAAAATTTGTGAAATTGACACCCCAAAACTTCTTTTTATTGAAAATGTACATTTTAGATATGGTTCTGTGTATTAGAAGAATTTTTATCACACCTCTATAGGCGGATTGAAATGGTTTGTTACGATAACGTTGATAGTATGAGGGTTAGGATTCTGGGAAGGATGGTAGCACAAAAAAAAAAAAAAATTTGTCCTCAAATATTCTCAAAACCTACGTCTTATTTGCTAGAAGCAGAGTGACTTCCCCTTTGAGACCATCAAATTCCCTTACTGTAGGAAATGACAGTATAGAATTGATGTTACCATAATATATACCATTTTCATGACGTCATAATGGTTTTACGTCAGATACCGTCTCAGTTGGGAAATAGCTCTGTATTTCGCAAAGACTCAATATCTGAAATTGCAAAGTATCGGTAGATAAAATGGACAAGACTCTGGAAACCCTGGGTCAACTCACTTTTCTCATATTCGCATTACTTAAGGCGTTTTATGAACTTTTCAACAATGCAAAATGGAAAAAAACTAAGTTGAACTCTTACTATGATCTTTTAGATTTAATCACAGATTTACTAATACGTGTACTGTTTTAAATTACAGAGAACAATGGTGCAGCTTCTTTGATTCCATAGGAGTTAATATAATCTTCTGGTCAGCATTACAGGAAACAGAGAGACAAGCTCAGGTAAGCTTGTGTGAGATAAGAAAGTTCATTATGATGATTTGAGGCCTCATTTAATGTATACATCATACACACATTTATGCATCAATGAATTTCTGTTGATGTGTATGAAACAAATGAACAATTTTCTAATCTTAGATATGGAACTAAAAGTGACTGAGGGGAGATCTTTTGGCATTTGTTTTCATTACAAGGCTCTCACACCCATTTTTGGGACTTGGGCCCGGGGCTTTTGAAATTGGGAAAAATAGCGGCATTTTCTCATAAATTGGGAAAACACATAAAATAAATTTGGATGCCTTTTCGCTTGATAATGAGAATTTTTAACTCATTTTGTTAAATTTTCCTTCAGGTGTCAAATTGGGAAAAATGGTAAATAAATCGGGAAAAAGAGATACTATTTTGCATTGGGACTGGGGCCAAATATATATGGGCCTCAAATTAGGCTGATCGAGAGCCCTGCATAATGATATTAGTAATAAAGTAATAAAGACCTTGATTCTATCTGTACGCCACAATGAAAAGAACACTAAAAGTTCCCACATGTACCTCAGACATTTTTCGTCAGTTTTTCATCCATTATGAAATTTTGCAAGTGGTCTATTCCGTTTTTCCAATATACAGAGTTACTTCCCACTTGGGATGGTATCGGGACAGTATCTGGACAGTATCTGTGACCTAATGAAATACCTATTGAAATAGTTTTAGGCATGTTTTCCCTGAATTTATGCTGCTCCCATAGAATTCGATGACGTCAGTTTCACTGTACATCGGATACGAGGAGGGGAGGGGAACGAAAAGACCAAATAGGCTTAAAGCTTAATTAAGCAGCTATTGAAGCAGCTGTGTTTGTTAAGGAAATAAACAGATCTATAACATTGGTCAAAAAGGAGGGGTAGGGGCAAGGGAGTTACATTTGTATATTTAAGCCCCATAATTTTTTTTGCAAATTGTGTAGAAATAAATTTCAAAGGAATTTTTATGGGAGCATAGCTCCCAACCAGTTCGCGAAGCGACCCTATGGATAGGAAAGACTATACACATACATGTTTGTAAGTTCCTACTTAAAATCGACTTTTGAAAGATACTAAACTTTCAGAAACTGCCTATACTGAAAGCCAATTTCTTTCTGTATTCATTCTGCCGGAAACCACAGTAGCCCAGCAGAAATTCATGCTGTGATGAATGAATAAATTTTTGTTTGAAATCAGTGAATAAATAAGTACTTATCCAATTTTAATTTCCTATGAGTTTCTAGTTTCTTTGTCATACACAGCTGAATAAAATTTACTAATTCGATGTTACTCCAGCCTTCTTTCAAAAAGTAAATAATGACGTAACGATGACAGTGTTCAAAGGCTATGACGTAATGATGTCAGTGTTCATAGGCTATGATGTTACAGTATGTGCGACTTTGCAGGTGAAGTCTGATCTGTTCTTGATCGGGCCGAAGGAATATCTTTATCTATAATTTAGTATAGTTATTTTACATATACAAAAAATGTACTAACAAACGAATTACGAATTCAAAATCAACAGAATTTGAAAAAATTGATAGATAAATGAGTTGATAGATGATCAGACAAACGGGGCTTCAAAAGTCAGACAATAACTTTGAAATATGCTATGCTCCCTCGTTGACAATGCCTAGATTCATATTAGCAAATATAGAAAACCTCCCAGGCTCTTTTAGACTTTTACATAAACCATAAAAAAGACAATATTTGTTATGTGTACAAGACTGCATTCAAGACTTACATGCATCTGTAATAGATTGCAATGGTACTTAAGTAAAACTGTAAAAATTCTTGATTATTTGCCAAATTTTGTCCATGTTTCTGCTTAGATTTGGTTGTGCTGAAATAATTACATGTACAGTATTTGTTATTATAGGAAGCCAAAGAAAGCCAGGAAACAGAGACAGCTGGTATTGATGTTGATGAGGAAAGTGATGATTCAGGTTTGTTAGAGGAAGACGAAGAAGGACAAGACTTTGATGATTTAATAGATGACCAGATAGATGACGATGAAAAGGATATGGATGTAGAGAAAACAAATAAAACAGGTGATGATAAAGATATAGATATAGATGATGACAAAGTTTCTCATGATGAGTCGGTGCAGGTGGCGGGAGAAAGATTAAAAACAATAAGTGTGTCAGAAGACGATAACGACAGAGGAAATTCAGAGGGTGTTGTCAAAGGAAATTCAGAGGATATATCTGTTTGTTCGAGTGGCCCAGATAAAGATAGCTCTTTGTGCTGTAAAAACACAATTGAGGAAGATGAAGGGTGCTCAAAGGCAAAATCCTCAAAACGCGATGAAAATGACTCAATGGCGAAGGATTCTAGAGATCGTACAAGTGTCTCTGAAACGGAAGAATTTTGTGATAAATATGGTGCTCCATCTAAGGAAGTGTCAAGGGACGGCAAAACTGGTGATGGTGGTAAATTCAATAATGGCTGTGTAAAGAATAGTCCGAATATTTTATCTGGTCCAGAACTTATAGACTTCTTGAAGGAAGTACATAGTGGTGAAAAAGTGCAAGAAGGTCAAACTACTATCGGAATGGTAAGAATTTATTTTACGTACATGTGTATTTAGAAAATCAGTTCATATCAAAGTTACTGGAATTGAAAAAATAGGAAGTTTAAAAGTTTATAGAATAAAAGATTCAAGTATATTCGTAGGTTGGTTACCCAAATGTAGGAAAGAGTAGCACTATTAACTCTATACTCAAAATGAAGAAGGTGCCAGTCTCGGCGACTCCTGGAAGGACCAAACATTTTCAGGTAATGCATTTTGTGGAAAAATAGATATTTGTGTCACTGAAATCATACAATATTTTATGCCTTCAAATACTAGTGCTTCAATTGCATTTTATGCATTTCAAACCTTGTATGTGGATAATGACCCAATACAAGAAGGATAAAACATTGCACTCTATTCTATATACATTACAGACCCTGTACGTGGATAGTGACCTGATGTTGTGTGATTGCCCGGGTCTCGTCTTCCCATCGTTTGTGTCCACCAAGGCAGAGCTGATCATAAATGGTATCTTGCCTATAGACCAGATGAGAGATCATGTGCCGCCAGTATCTCTGGTAAGACAAAAGTCTGTCATCACTTGTCTTTAACATCTCTTTTACTTTAAGACTGCATCAATGGTAAAACAATCCTTTGTCAATAGCTGTCATCCCCATCGTTGGAAACCCACGTTCGGTCATGCAAGCTCAGTTCCCATGGATCATAACGGCAGAATTTTCGCTTGATAGCATTACAAAAATCTAATGCGAGTGCATGTCAGTTAATTAGCTATTCAAAGCCAATATAAGCCATATTGTTTTTGAAACTCTTAAAATATGAACCACTGCCAACATTACTTGGAACATCTATTGTTGGTAAATACATGTATATAAAATAAGTCATGCTTTTGTTATCGATAACACATACAATGACATGTACTCACATTAGATTTTTGTGATGCTATCCAGTGAAAATTCTACTCTTATTACCCACAGGTGTTGAGTTTGCGTGACCGAGCGTGGGTTTTCGAGGATTTGTCTTCCCCTGCTTTGAAATTTAAATGTAGGAATTTGTCTTGAAGTCCTAATGTATAAACAAGTGCCATTCATCAATCCGTTACTATTATTTCTAGCTCAATGGGTATTTTATTTACTCACTTATCATGCAGATGAGATGATTTTCTTTTCTTCTCTCAAACTTGTAATTCTAAGGTAGAGTGGAAGTGACCATTCACATTACATCAACTGAAATTGATACATGACGTATGTGTTGCAGATGTGTTATTGTACATGTTTGTGTAACAGGCTTGTATATTTAAATGTATGTGCCACGGGTATGTAATATTTACTCATATTTGTTACAGGTGTGTAACTACATTCCTCGTGTGACACTGGAGGCAATCTACGGTATAAACATCCCTCCGCCCCTGGAAGGGGAGGATCCTAGCAGGGATCCCACGGCGGATGAATTCCTGAATGCCTATGGTCGTAAGTAGAAATATTCCTGAATGCCTTTGGTCGTAAGTAGAAATATTACTGAATGCCTATGGTCGTAAGTAGAAATATTCCTGAATGCCTATGGTCGTAAGTAGAAATATTCCTGAATGCCTTTGGTCGTAAGTAGAAATATTCCTGAATGCCTATGGTCGTAAGTAGAAATATTCCTGAATGCCTTTGGTCGTAAGTAGAAATATTCCTGAATGCCTATGGTCGTAAGTAGAAATA
Source organism: Pinctada fucata (assembly GCA_028142955.1). Classification (NCBI taxonomy): domain Eukaryota; kingdom Metazoa; phylum Mollusca; class Bivalvia; order Pterioida; family Pteriidae; genus Pinctada; species Pinctada fucata. Next base: position 7,477,805 of record AP027112.1, read on the forward strand.
TTCCTGAATGCCTATGGTCGTAAGTAGAAATATTCCTGAATGCCTATGGTCGTAAGTAGAAATATTCCTGAATGCCTTTGGTCGTAAGTAGAAATATTCCTGAATGCCTATGGTCGTAAGTAGAAATATTCCTGAATGCCTTTGGTCGTAAGTAGAAATATTCCTGAATGCCTTTGGTCGTAAGTAGAAATATTCCTGAATGCCTATGGTCGTAAGTAGAAATATTCCTGAATGCCTTTGGTCGTAAGTAGAAATATTCCTGAATGCCTATGGTCGTAAGTAGAAATATTCCTGAATGCCTTTGGTCGTAAGTAGAAATATTACTGAATGCCTATGGTCGTAAGTAGAAATATTACTGAATGCCTATGGTCGTAAGTAGAAATATTACTGAATGCCTATGGTCGTAAGTAGAAATATTCCTGAATGCCTATGGTCGCAAGTAGAAATATTCCTGAATGCCTATGGTCGTAAGTAGAAATATTCCCGAATGCCTATGGTCGTAAGTAGAAATATTCCTGAATGCCTATGGTTGTAAGTAGAAATATGGTCCTAAGTAGAAATATTCCTGAATACCTATGGTCGCAAGTAGAAATATTCCTGAATGCCTATGGTCGTAAGTAGAAATATTCCCGAATGCTTATGGTCGTAAGTAGAAATATTCCTGAATGCCTATGGTCGTAAGTAAAAATATTCCTGAATGCCTAAGGTCGGAAGTAGAAATATTCCTGAATGCCTAAATTCGTAAGTAAAAATATATTCCTGAATGCCTATGGTCGTAAGTAAAAATATTCCTGAATGCCTATGGTCGTAAGTAGAAATATTCCTGAATGCCTATGGTCGTAAGTAGAAATTTTCCTGAATGCCTATGGTCGTAAGTAGAAATATTCTTTAGACAGCTTGAAACAAAATGACAGAAATCAAATGTCACAGCAAATCTGGACATACATTATGATGTTCATCTTCGTAAGCCAAGATTTTGATTAGTTTTGATGCATCTCCTCTCTGGCATATTTAAAGCACTTCACATTTTCCTAGTGGAAGTCTGTGGGTGGGCAGAAGATCTGTTATAAGAGCTTCGCTCAAACCTGGATCACATGTACCAAATGCAGGAGTGATTACAATCACAACAGAAGTTAAGCCTCAAATCTTTTAAAAAGTTAAAATTGAACTGCACATTTGAAGTGCCCAAATATAATATGCCAAGTGCAGATGAGTTGAAACAAATTGGAACATTGCCGTGCGAAGTTCACTGTTGATATTTTTTAATTTATGATAAAGAGCTCTATTTTGGTCACACTGTCTGATTCTGCATCGTGTTTATAAGTTTATTTCAAACATGCTTTTCAGATGATTTTATGATTTATGTTATACATGGTATTGTTTTATGTTAGAGCACTCTCAAGAGCTCTTTCAATTTTCATCACAGTATTTAATTTTCTTTCTTGTTAATTACATAATCATATGTATTTATAGATATGAGGGGATTTATGACAGCTAACGGACTCCCAGATTGTCCTAGATCTGCCAGGTACATCCTGAAAGACTTTGTCAATGTGAGTACTGAATCCTAATAGACCTTTTCATGTTAATCTTCATTTGGTTGACTTTGTCTCTTTGTAGGACAATTTTTCCCACCAGAACAATCAAATGACATCATCCTTGAAGTTGCACACTACTATTTGGAGCAGAATGACATTATTTGATTGTTCTGGTGGGTAGAATTGTCCTACAAAGAGAAAGAGTGAATCGAACGTACATTAGCACGAAAGGGTCGATTGTGATAGAGTATACAAATCTGGGTCCCTGTAAAGTGCGAAACAAAACAAAAACGAAACGAAACGAAACAAATCGAAACGAAACGAAACAAATCGAAACGAAACGAAACAAATCGAAACGAAACGAAACAGATCGAAACGAAACAAAACAAAACGAAACGAAACAGATCGAAACGAAACGAAACAGATCGAAACGAAACGAAACAAAACATAAAACTTAAAGAAAATGAGAAAAAGAGGAAAAATCGCCAAAAACGAATATTTTGTTTCGATCTGTTTCGTTTCGTTTCGATTTGTTTCGATTTGTTTCGTTTCGTTTGGTTTTTGTTTTGTTTCGCACTTTACAATAATAGGTAATTGTTGTAGGGAGAGGGCGTAAGGGGGGGGGGGGGTGGTCGGTCCTTACCCCGTCTGCGTGTATATCCGCGTATGATAGCATTCTTTTTATGGCCATCTTCCTTTTGCATTTGTAATTCCATATTTAAACAGTGCGGATATCATACCTGTCAAATGCCGAAAACTGTAACTAGAGAAGTCTATATACATGTACATGTAGATTGAAAGTGACGGGAGGACGAATGGAAATATCTTAGTATCAAATCCATAAAACAATGCTAAATGGAAATTATACATGTAACATGAATCGATCTGCACAAGGAAAAAAGAAGAGAATATCGGAAACAACGATCATATTTGTACGACTTAATACAGTACGTCCATCGCTATCTTTGTCACTTTGTCTGATAGGATACGATAGGATACGATCTGATAGAGTCTGATGCGCGATGCGCGATGTCTGATGTCTGATGCGCGATGTCTGATGTCTGATGCACGATGTCTGATGTCTGATGCGCGATGTCTGATGTCTGATGCACGATGTCTGATGTCTGTTGCACGATGTCTGATGTCTGATACGATTGAATCCTATCGTATCAGAAATCCTAACAGACATCGTATCAGACAAATTTTATCAGACATCGTATCAGACAAATTTTATCAGACATCGTATCATACAAATTTTATCAGGCATAGCGAATCCTATATATTCTATCGTGTCTCGCGCAAGCTAGAATTCAGGAAAAAAATTCAATATCTTTACTTTAATTAGTTTTCGAGTAAAATTAATTTACCGATTTTAAAATTATAAAAGACTGTACAAGTCCACATACTACAGCTGAGAAGTGATAGAAATACATGTAATAGCAAAAGCAAAATAAAAAAAAAAAATGTTAATCGTGGTCGAACGGGAGTTCGATGTGCAGATTTGTAGAGTCGGTGTTAAAAATAATTAAGCTTATTTGAGATATGTGTCAGAGTTTAAAATTTTTGCGATCATGACACTAGTCTTAATATGGATTTGAAAAGACATCGAAAGCTGGATGTCGGTAGAAACCCGAATTTCCTCGGACACGAATATTTGCGATCGTCCGCGCTTTATTAGAAACACCTTATGATAGATTCATTTTCCAGAATCATGAACATATATTGAGAATTTCGGGAAATTCAACAAGACACAGAGGGATTAAATGATTCAGATACATATTTTAGATTAGGAGGGAACTCCAAAAATACGAATACGAATCGGACCTGATCTTGCAAATAACATAATTTTGTTAAATATAATTAATTCTGGAGACTCTCCACAAACTCTACAGTATATATATTTCTATATTAGAAAAAATGTTCATCTTTTCTTGATTATGGCTTAATTAATGTAATACAATTGACCATGTTGACCATAAAATAAATTCGAGGTATCCTGCCCTCAGCTAGGTTAGCTCAGGCGGTCAGACCATGGGACATGTCAGCAAAATAGATCGAGGGTCTCGGCCGGGATTATTTCCAAGACCGGTCACATCATTTTCCATTATGACGGTTTGGGTATCCGATCACGGTGCCCGTGGTTAGCTCAGTCGATAAGAGCGTCTGCTCCGACAGCAGAATTTAGTTCTCGGGTTATACCGGCAACATATATATTCTCCATTCTGCTTGTCACATGGTACCATTCTGCTTGTCACACTATATAAGGAAACTCAGAGTTGCTTCTGGGTTAGCTAGGTCACCTATGGGGGAGAACTAGGGATTTAATTGTCTTTCATTGTGTGTCTCATGGTTTTCAGTAAACATGCAACTGGGGAAACCTCAAATTTTTGCAGGGTGTGTGTGATGGAGCCCTATAGCCCATTCTGTGAGAACATCTGCCAAGATAGCATACAGAGTGTCCAGCTATAGGAGCACTCAAAATTTTTCATTGCACCTGTCAAATGCATATATATATAGGTATTGACTATCATGGCACAGCCAGGCCGGGCTTAGAGTGACTGTTAGTATATAGCAAAATATTCTGGGTTCCATTTGTCTTTTAGCTGCGAAGTCATAGACCATTTTCAAATTACCCTTAAGCCCCCTTCACATTTTCACAGATGGGGCCGCGATAGCTGCAGATCCAGAGATTTTTTACATCCGTAGCTATCCGAACCCATTGGTAGTTCGATCCAGCACTAGTCTTGATGAGTCATAGCTTTCCTTATTGGCAATCTGTAGCAATCAGGGATGAGACAGAAAATTTTTTAGCATATTCAAATTTTCTACAACTCTATATGTAACGATTAATTTGTCGTAGCGGAGTCGTAGGGGAGTCTTAGCAACCCGTAGTGAAGTCTTAGCTATCAGTAGGGGAGTGGTAGCAACTGTAGCACATCTGTAGCAATCCAGGACAATTTTTTTTTTATTAAAATAGCTCTACGACTCTCCTATGGATTGCTAGGACTCACCTGCAGATTGCTACGGATAGCCTCGGGACTCACCTATGGATTGCTACGGATAGCCCCGGCTACAGGTTCTGTCTTTTGTTAATTTCAAATCTATCGGTATTCTGTGCGCGTTTTTCCTTCAAATTATATGAGTTAAAACAACAACTAATCAATTTCAGTTAATGATCGATAGAAAGACATGGAAAACCTGAATACTGTTATAAAACAAGTCAGCTAGACCATACTGACTTGAAATTATTAGATGTTTAAGTAAATAATTATGATTAAAAGTACATAGAAAATTCAAGTCTGAAGTCGTAGCTATCCTTGCTCGAATCGTTGCTATCCGTACTGGAGTTGTGATCATCCGTAGGTCTTCCTAAGCAATCCGTACCTATTCATATCTATCCATATAGTACGTGTCTTCGCAATCCTTATCAATCGGTACGCATGTCGCAGCAATCCGTAGCAAAGTCGGGATAATATCTGTAGTTATCCTTAGCTATTCTTAATCCATTTGTATCAACCCGTACCAATTCGTAGCAATCTGTACTGTCATCGTAGGTTCATGGAACATTTTGCGTCCCAACTCGCCACGGATAGATCATCTTTTTTTGGAGTTGTGGCTTGAGTCACGAAAGTGTAAAGGGGCTTTAAGTCTTGCATTTTAGACACTCCAGGACCAGACATCACAACATTTGACGTTATTTCAAGTTATTACGTCATAGATCTGTTTCGACATCACAGTCCAAAGTTACGTCAAATGTTGTCATGTTGGGTCTTGGTCTGCATAAAATACAAGTCTACTGGGGGAAATTGAAAATTGTCTATTTAATGACCAGAAATTTCATCAGATACCAATTTAGCCATTATTTAAAGAGATATATGTTCTTACAGCCTGAACTATCTAGGCCAATATCCTTTCCTGCAATACCATCAAAATAGGCTTCTGTACACGTGTAGCTGTGATACTGGAGCCTTCAAAAAAATTCAACAAGATTCCAGATACACATATATAATTTAAAAACTTGAATCACATATAAAAAGAAAAAATTCAAAAGATAGTAAAATACATGAGTAGACCAAAGTTTGAACCCAGGATGCATTGAAGACCAACTTATGTCAATATGACATTGTATAATTCACTGCACTTTATATACAGACTGCTGACAATACATGTATATTGTAAATATAGATAAAAAAGTCTCAATTTTGCTGAACTCAAAGACAGACAACTGAAGCCTTTCAGTGATCACTACATTTTACTATGTTGTTTCATTTTTGTAGCTTTGTGTAAAACAGGGATGTATATAAATTCCATGATCTTGAAATTTCTTGATTATATATCTATTGTTTGATTACGCTATGACATTTACTGTGATAACAAAATTAATCGAGATAAATTTCATGTAAAAAGTTTGACCAACAGAGTGACCTTGGAGGTAACATTAGTTTAAACATATTTATTCAAATACATGTATATGCATAATTATATAGAAATGAACAATGCATACAATGAACGGAAGTGGGATTTGAAAAAAAGCTTTGAGTGTTAATGACTTCATATGAACTAACATGTACTTCAAGTTAACTGACTGTATCACAGTTACAGACTTTTATTTCACTTTGAAACACAGAAACAGTATGAAAAGGATTAAATTGCTGCAAGCATGCTTATTCAAGTATGCCAACTTGCTATTACGACATTTTCAAATTTTAACTTGCATAAAAATAAAGGTCTTATCAAAGTAATATATTAATGTATAATGAAGCCATATAGTTTAAGTTTTTCAAATTAATGTAACAGTGAGTACAAATTTTAAAATAGAGGATATATGGTTCATGAAAAAAAAAGTTTCAAGTAAATAGGAGGTCCCAAGATATATATAGCTTCCTTTTGTATATGGCGATGATTTTGTTGATGGGCAAATATTGATATATTCATGCAGCATCAAACACCTGTGGTCTGGAGACAAGTGTAGTTTTTCTTGATTTTCAGATGTGCCTCATGTTATGTGTTCCTTTCTTGAATAGCTAAGCACCCCTGAAAAATGATGGAAATTAACGTACAACTGATTCAATGTAGAAAGACATAGGCAAAGAAAATGCATTTGTGAAACACTGACCCCCTACACTCCCCCCCCCCCCCCCCCCACCCCAACCCCCTGAGCTTGCATTAATTATCATTAATGTATCAGAATATCAAACGTCAAAATCAAGAGATACATGTAATGATGTATTAATTGCGTCAAAGCAAAAATATTTATATCTATTGACCTTCACCTATGATAGTTGTTAAAATACTAATATTGCAGGTCCATCTGTCATTGTCTGTTGATCTAAAAATTTCATAACATATAATCATCACATAAAATCATACATATTATGTAATTTGAAGATGTTTAACATGTTAATGAATTTCATGGTAGTGTATCACACGATACTAGGGCTTGGACGATACTCCGATTCATCGCGATATTTTTTTTGCAATCCAAGTATGGATACATCCCGACGATACCTAAGTTAAAATTTACAAAAAAATATGTGTTCGAATTTTCCGTATGTACTGAAGTTTAAATCCAACTTTCTTCAGTTTACATATAGATATAATGGCAAAATGGTAAGAACTTTGATTTTTAATACCAATTTTTTATGACTTCTTACTATTTTAAGGCATTAGGGGTATAACACTCAGAGTTCTGGTTGTTTTGATAACAGAAAAATTAAATACCACAAAGTTGGCCGAAGACGCTCGACTTAGACAATGTTCCGGACCAATTGTTTTCATGGCGAGTTGAATGAAATATGAAAAAATATCAATTATCTAAAAATATGTAGGATATGAAGTAAGGTACATAATTTCTAGCTTTTTTTACGATATTGTTATTATAACCCTAATACCTTAGATTATTTTGTTTTTCATTTATTCTAGACAATTAACAAAACCATTTATCTATTTTTACATCTTTATTCTAGCCAGAAATCTAGTGTTGAATAAATAAAACATGTTGCATAAAAAAGCTACTTATATGAAAATAAATACGATCAAATAGCTTTTTGAGAGGGTTTTATTAATCAACTTAGTATTGCGATACGTATCATATCAGATATCAGGTATCGTGATATGTATCAGATCGGCTGGGTGCAGTATTGTCCCAGCCCTCATGATACGCAAATAATCGTGCAAGAGATTATTTGCATATCACGTTATACACTACCGTGAATTTATATCTCTCTACAATACAATGACGTTGACATATAGTCCTGTATAAAAATTTGGCACAACTAAACAAAGTTAACAACCATTCATTGCAACAAGGATCAGCTCAGATCTCAATTCGGAAATCATAATTTCCTATGAATTTTAACAGTCTTACTTACCCATCAAGTACTTTCTAGAGACAGTCTCACTTGTGAAATGGTACGATATCAGGGTTCCATACGAGGCTTTATATTATAGCTGAAAACAAATAGTGAAATATTAACCCATATATTAGATTGAACAAAGAACTTAATTGCTAAATCTTTTTTGGATAGAATATTGATAAACTACCCGAGTTTCGAGATTGTGTTACAGACCGGGATTACTCGACTTTTACATGCACCATAAGCAAAAGGACTTTACGACACCTGTATATTACGACTGCAACGATGCTCTATGCTCACAATACGATATACCACGATATTTGCTTTCAGTGCAATTTGTAACACAATTCTTTAATTCATATCTGCTGAAAGATGAAATCAACTTTGGATATAGCTTTTGGAACTCTCAAATTGTATTTTCTACTAGTATAAAAGAGGAGTTCCAACTGCCCAATATGCGAGCGATTCTATGATGTAATAATAAATATTGAATTTTAATATGTAATAATAATTACCTGGAGATATCTTGCATTTCTTTATATCAAGTGCCTAGGTTGTACATATTGTGGCAGAGCCGGGTGTATCGGCCCTGATAGCTCAGTGGTTAGTAGTGCTTGCCTGCAGGTATAGAGGTCCCAGGTTCAAACCCCGGTCTGGGCACATCTTTTCCTACCCTACTACAATACATTTTAATTTATGTTGAAACTTAACCCTAAAATGCAAATGTCGTAAAGTTGTTATTCAACTGTATCTAAAAGCTCGATACGTAGACACTGTCATACCGTGCATCGTACCATCATCAATAACCGTGGTGAATCGTTGCAGCCCATCTGTATATATTGTGTTATATGTTGGAAAGCCAGTTCATGTCATGTTATATCTTTTTTCTATCTAGTATTTTACGAGAAAATTTTCTCGTAGTAACAAGAAAAGTTTCTCGTAGTTACAAGAAAAGTTTCTCGTAATTACGAAAAAAGTTTCTCGTTACATTAACGAAAAAAATTTCTCGTAGTTATGAAAAAAGATTCTCGTAGTTACGAGAAAAGTTTCTCGTAGTTACGAAAAAAGATTCTCCTAGTGTACGAGAAAAAATTCTCTTAGTAACTACGAGATTTGTTTCTCGTAACTACAAAATAGTAAAAAAATATAACATGGCAGGAACTGGCTTCCGGAGTTATGTAATATCTATGAATGTTCATGAACACATGGGGCCCATATAGTTAGAATGAGAAGATATATGACTGAAAGAATTCTGAAGCAAATTATATTAGGATTTGAACACTGACCATATTAAAGTACTACCCGATTCACCTCGCTTTTTGCATTCAAAGATTTAAAATGCTATGTATCATACATGTATATACAACAAGTAAGTAGCATCCCACCTTAATACGACGAGACCGAGGCAGTGAAATTTGCATGTAAAAATCAGATGGTTGCAGTCTGCATTTGGGATCTCAAAACTGATGTATAATATTAAGCAGTAAGTAGAATTTGTATCACATGATAAGTAGAAAATGAAATCCATCAAGTGGTGCCAATATATATAATTTCAAATAATGTCAAATAAAAAAAAAAACTGCATAATAAAGTGTTTGCAAGTACCCGGCCCAGGACTCGAACACCGGCCGTTCACTACGCAGTCCAGCATGTTACCAAATGAGCTAAAGGGACATCCCCATAGCTCAGTTATCAAACATACTGAACTATAGGTAACAGGTGAACTCGGACCGTGGAACACTCGGACTGCGGTTCACTCGGACCATGGAACACTTGGCCCGTTATAGGTCCACTCGGCCCGTAAATGTAGGTCCGCTCGGCCCATAAACTTAGATAACTTGGACCTACAATATAATATTTATGAAAGCTCATATATCTCTTTGTTTCTAAAGTTATGTATGTAAACTTAAAATATTTTGAGATCTATGTTTATGAAAGGAAGACAAGAGAGATATTTTTTTAAAGAATTTCGGAAAAATACGATTCCAAACGCATATGTTTTACTTGATGATATGTCAAAGTAATTTATTTCGCCCATGTTTTATTGATTTATTTATTTAATTATAGAAACCGCAGACACTTAGAGTACAAATTTTGTATATTTTGAATATCGATTGATTTTAGTTTTATATTTTATTCAAAACGATTTACCTTCTGTTAGTTAAGATGTTTACGGGCTGAGTGGACCTACATCTACGGGCCCGAGTGGACCTACTATGGGCCGAGTGTTCAAGGTCCAAGTTGCCCTTGATTCGAACTATATTGGCGATACCTGTACTACCGGAACCACTAAAACAGAAGGCAGTGGCTCCGGATACGAACGTTCGTATCTTTAGACCTATGTCTCGGCGTACGAACATGTTTCTGATTGGTCTGTAACTGTCACGTGACTCGGGTCATGTGTCCATAACAATAAAAAGTTGATTTTTGTAACCATATCAAGGTATACGAGTTTAATTCTGTGTCATCTGTAATTTAGCAACCGGGACAAGATGCTATTTTCTATGCTCTCAATCATTATACTTTATAGAGATCACTGATCAGTAATAGACGTGCACTTGTCGGCTGTTGTGTGCACATACTGACGTTCCGTCGGTCCAGCGGAAGTTGAAGTTTTTGAAAGTTTTGAGATGATAACAAATACTTACATGTAGATGCAACTCCGTGCTTTTTACTTAACTTTTCAGAATATGTCACAAAAAAGATACAGTTTGAACTCAAGATGCATTATAAAAAAGGAACCCTACGATCTGTGTTTGTACGCCGATACATAGGTCTAAAGACACGAACGTTCGTATCCGGAGCCACTGCCAAAACAGAAAGAAATTGACTTACCATCATTAGCATATTGTTGGAAGTACAATGTATTTTCCTTTTATCTGCTTGCTGATGTCCTTGATGACCTGATCTTTTTGTAACTTCGTTTGAACTGTGTTGCGAATGGTCAATGGCCAAGTCTTAGGCTAAGATATGGGTCAAATTCTCGTTCGTTTTGTGCCATTGTCTACCGATACTTTAAAGTTTCAAGAGATCATTGAACCCTCATATGGATCTTTGTGAATATGGGTAACAGGCAGCTTCCTTTATTTTGTTTTAAACCCTTTTAGTGCTATGCGACTTTCATGTTTTCTTCGAGCGGCATTGAAACCGAAAGTAGCGGCAGTCTACATCAAATAGCGAATCCGACAAATCTGGGATTTAAAAAAATCTGAATACATGTGAATATTGCGTGATGAAAAAAAATGATAAATTTAAATGTTGCTATCATGTCCTTCGAACCAATTCAGTCTTCTTTGTGTTGACCAATTCAGAATCAGACTTTGACAAGTGGGGGGAGGGGGGGGGGGGGGGTTCACTGCGGAACGCCGGATCGTACAGAACTGAGATGCTTGGTTTTTAGTAAAGAGATAGAGATGGTTTTAATCATAGATACTATCAAGGGCGAGGTTGTATTTCCTTTTATTGAGACAACCAAGATTTAATCTTATTTTACCAACATAACAATGTCTGATACGACGCGCGAAGCGTAGTAGGATGCGTGATACGATAAACATGTCTGATTAATCAGATTCTGATAGGGTGTCTGATGAAGTCTGATACGATGTCTGATAGAGTGTCTGATACGATGTCTGATAGAGTGTCCGATATGATACGATAGGATGTCTGATGTACGATGTATGATGTACGATGTGCGATGTCTGATGTACGTTGTCTGATGTACGATGCGCGATGTCTGATGTACGATGCGCGATGTCTGATGTACGATGCGCGATGTCTGATGTCTGATGTCTGATGCGCGATGTCTGATAGGATAGGATACGATAGACAAAGATAGCGATGGACGTACTGTACAATAATCGCACATTTTTATAGATCTCGTATTTTCATATCATTTCCCAACTCCCCGGTCCACCTCTGGGCTCCCTTGGTTTTCTGCTGTTCTAAGCAAACGAAAAATAGAGAGATGGAAAATCCAAGAGCCCCCTTCTGGCCTCCTCCCCTTCCAAACTATGCTTCTGACAGACTCAAGTTTCATAATCGCTCGAATGTTATATTTGAAGCCCCCCCCCCCCCCTCCTCCCCCCCCCCCCCCCCCCCCCCCAAAAAAAAATCAAAGTATGTATTTCTTCATTGACGATCTAACTATCTGCAATCACAAGTTAACTTTTTTTTTAAGTGTGACCCTACCCCAAAAACAAAATGCATGAAAAATATGAGGAAGAGAGAGGGAACATACATGTATTTTCGATTTAAAGGTAATATAATTATCATTTGGTCGTCCGAATTGAGACGGAGGAAACTCAGGAAAGAGATCAGCTGTCAATAAATCAATGATTAGAATCATCGTTTCATTCGTTTGGGGTATGAAAAAAGAATATATGAAAAAAGAATATTTCTATTTCATATATAAGAGTGAGTAATTTGAATGTACGGAACAAAATTTTCTTTAATGATTAATGTATATCTAGGATCGTTTATTATTAACAAAAGCTTCATATAAAAATTAATGAGCGCAACATTTATCACAGAATGATTCCTGGCAGTTTTTTATAATCTTCACATCTTTACAATTGATCCCTTTCCTTTCTTTTAAATCTTCAGAGGACTAAGCATGTTTAGGGGTAAAGTTACCGGGGCTTCTCTCCGATATACTACCGACATGCCGCCAGGTAAAACGAGGTGACCTGCCCGAGGGGGTAATAGGTGTGATTTCAACAGAGTAAGCACGTCACCGATATATTTCTAAAAGATGAGAGGGGGGGGGGGGGGTGTAATAGGACCAATATGACCACTGTAGACTTCTTCAAAATCCGTAAGTTTACACCTTATTTTTTTTTCTTTTGCAGAAAATTGTCATCATGATTTATTACTGTTGTATTTCCCGGCTTATCTAACAATTATCGTTATTTTCAAAGAGAGAGAAAAGAAATGAAAAAAAAAAACAAACAAACAAAACAAAACAAAACAAAAATAACATTTTTGCTTTTATTGTGCAAAATTCACAGAGTGCGATTCCGATTCCATTTAAAAAACTTGTCAGTGTGTTCCACATCAAAAGCTAATACGGGAACAAAACCTTTTTGACTTCAATTTTACTGACCGGTCGTGCCAGTACAATTTATATGGTGTTTTAAAATCATGCACACTCTCAGTTTGAAAATTTTAGTTGTCTGTCTGTCCAAAATAAATCCGAGTCGTCTGGCCAAAATAAAATAAATAAAGCTTATTAGCATTTAAAAGACATATGCAAACAGAGGAAACATCACATAAATAATCTTAATAAAAGTAAAAAAAAAAATGTCAAATCTCAATTACCATGATTGTAATTCACCCGAAAAAAAAAGGCAGAAGAATAAGGCCAAGCAAAAAGAAGTTGGTTCTCAGGCCTATTTTTTTCAAATCATATGCGGCATGCAGTTTTTCAGAACAACTGCAAATTGGAATCTGTTGACATCTTTGATGCCGGTAATTTGTTTTATTTTCTAGGCGTGTGATTGATGTTTCTGCCAAGATTTATTACTTCAATTTGTTCAATGAATGACCACTTGAAATGACATGGAAATTTTACGGACGAACGCATACACAAGTACATGTACATTTAGATAAGATAAAAGTGGACGTCAGAGATTTAAATCTCAGGCACAGAACAAGAATACAAAAGAATGTCATAGAGAAAATCAATATTTTACGTTAGCTATGTTTTCAACGTAGTGCCTGCTCCATCATCGGCGGATCTCTTGAATTTGATGTTATCCCGGGACTTCTGTCCCTATAGTCGGACATTGGTTGTGGAGAAGTTAGGCTCGTTCAGCTGTTCAACCAGGTCTGCAGGGCCTGATAGGGGGATTTCTCTTGATACGGTTTCCGTAAACCACTGGGTCAGGGCTCCCTCCATGTCAACTGTCTTGCCAGATCGACGTCTTTGCTAGTCTGGGTTGGAATTTCGCGGATGACATCCCTTTTCTCGAAGATGTTGGATATTTGGGACTGCGAATTTCTTGGCAATCTATATCTGGGGAAGGGGGGGGGGGGTCCTTTGTTCCGGGAGCTTCACTGCTTTGTACTTATCGACCACGATATGTCTGTTCTTTTTCTTTTCAATCTTTGGATCGGGACTGAATGATACAGATGGGAAGTAAACGGTCGTTTTTATTGGCATGAAATTCTATGCAAAGCCTCCGTTTTTCATGTTCAGTAATTTATAGAGGATAAATCAATGTTTGATCGGCTCATCATTTGATAATTTTGAGTCGTTCAACAGTTTTACCAACGACCGGTCATTAAAAAATGAAGACGAAACCAACAAAATGATTTTCATAATTCGATATTTTAGCCAGGCCTAATTAAAACGTGTTGGTCAAATCGATCGTTTAATGCCACGACATGGAATACACCTACTTCGGACTATCTATTTTAGTTTTAAAAAATCAATATCGTTTCATAAATTCTACACAGGGGTATCCACCGTAATATTAAAATAACACTCCATACTATCTCCCTTACAATGATTGACAGGCGAAAAGGTGAAGCCAGACGGTAATAAGCTGGAAAACGGGAATTTTTTTTACCTGTGTTTCGATTCGGTACCTTGCCGAATTCCAGAATTTATGATTACTTTCTTACGTTTTTTTTTGGTTGAAAAAAAAATCGAATGAGTATGCGGTGAGGCCTGAGAACCAATTCTTTTTTTTTTTCTTGGCCTAGTTCATTCTGAACTTTTGATACTAACATTTAACTTTTATATCCTATTCACTGCCAGGAATATTCAATAAACAAAGATGGTGAACAACAAAAGTAGACTGGCGATGTTACCTGTGCGCGGTTAGGATCAAAGAGATTGTTTAACACCTGTACAGGTGAGCTGGGTGACACCGTGGTGAGTGGGGAGTGGATTGCCACTGACTGAGTGAAGATGCTAAAATTCCCCACTCGAATTCCACCCTTTCGGTGGGGAGTGGGATATCTCCGATCTGCTAAAATATGACTGTACCCTACAAATCTTCATTTATTCTGTCTGTGTGAATACGAAACATGTTTAATTCTTGATTAAAAAGTATGTCTTTCGTATAGTTTTTGATATGTCATGTTATGATCTATAGGAGAACTGAAAGAGGGATTTATCTCCAATTTGCCTGTCACCTTGCCATTTATTTATTCAGGGTATAATAGACCATTTTCTGATCTTGTTAGAAAGCACAAAATGTCCGAGTAAACATCTTTTGGCGTTGTTTTTCATAATGATGTCACTGTTAAAAGACGCAATTCCATAGTGACATAACAATGAAAAAGTGTGCTTAAATTGCCTATACTTGGACATTTTACGTCTATTTGTCAGCCATTATAAATTTCAGTAAGTGGCCTATTGATCAAACATGGAATCCATGTGGCATGTGAAATACTGAGGTTTCTTATCTGGAAATTTTTTTTTTCAGTCCAAGAATTTTTTTTAAGACATATGGTTATAAAGATGTAAAAATCCAATTGTTTAATGTTTATGAAGTTTTGTATAACATGGTATCATGGAAAATTTAAAAATGGTTGTGTGAATCCCAGGAAATTTTCTTGTAAAAATGTCAAACTGTATGAATGCTTCTTTTTAGCGGGAATCACATTTTAGCAGAGTTAGTACATTTTGTATTGCCATGAGTGGGTTAATTCAAGATTACGCTTATAAATATCTATTTTTGTAATGAATCAAAACATGAAAATAGCATGTGCTCTAATTTAGGATTACGCTATTATGTCATTCTACCTCAGTTCAGTTTCGGCTAAAATATGGTTGGGCTAAAATAAGTGCTTGTACGGTATGATGAGCAAAAATTGGTGTTAGTGAATCAATATTTTATTTTGACATCTATTATCTATATAAATGTACATATATTTTACAGGGAAGGCTTTTATACTGTAATGCACCTCCAGGTGTAGATCCTAGGGAATTTAATTCAACATCCGTATTGTCTTCAAGAACAGTACACAAAGAAAAACAACAGAAGGCTTCCAAGGAAAGGAAACCTGTCAAACAAAACAGAATTGATAGGGAATTTTTCAGAAAGGTGAAAATTCTTGTCTTTTAACATGAAATCGTATTATATTCTCTTATTGAAATTTCTCTCCCCTCCCTTCCCTCCTCCTTCCCCTCAAGGAAATATGTCACAAACAACACTTCGATGAGGGGATGAACCTGATCTTTGATTTGAGATAATCTAGCAAATTTATTGTCAAGAGGGAAGGGTGTGTGTTGACCTTTGACCTTATAATGAGGTCATATCAGAATGGTCAAGGTCAGTGAAAATAAGGGTGATGTTTTTGTCTTAACCATGCTAACCATAAATCAGAATCCAAAATCTAGAACTGATTGGAATAGTATTTGACAGATTTGAACCCCAGGGTCCAATGGAATGACTTGATTTTGAATCAAAGTCAAATCTGCAAGGTCAATGTCATAAAACAAAGATGTTTGATCTGTTAAATGATGTTTGAACAGAAAAAGATGTTTTGATGGATTTGAATGGTACATTTCTATGCCCCCGTAATCGAAGATTATGCTACACATAACTTTCAAATAAAATAAATCCTGATGTCTATTTATTTATTTCATTGATTATATATATACATGTATATATCTCCATTTTGCTTACTGAGAACTGTTTTCTTTTAACATAAGCTGCTATATGTACTAATTTTGCAATAAATGCAAAGCTTTCTCCCTGTTATGACACTTCTAGTTTACATAGAATCTCGTTTTTCTTTCCAGACTGAGTCCAGTATACATTCTAAGGGAGTAAAGGGTGTGCCAAAATTTGTGAGATCTGAGGGCCTACAACAAATTGGACAATCACCGTATGGAACACTCTGTAGCAGTATGCAGAGTCTTACAGGAAAACCATGGAAAAAACATAATAACAGACGAAAAAAGGAAAAACTCCGGAGGATTTATAAAGAACATGATGAAGACCATGATTAAAGACAATATATCAATCATATCCATGATAAAATCAGTGCTGGGTGAATTTCATAGAGCCTTTGGTTAATTTGTACACTTGAAAACTAAGAAGAAACAAAAATAGGAAAAAATTCTGAAGGATTTGTAAAGAAACAACAAATACCATGACTAGAGAAAAGACCTTTGTATATCAATCGTATCAATGATAAAATCAGTGCTGGATGAAGTTCATAAGTTATGATCAACGTACACTAATAACAGTCGGAATAAGAAAAATTTTGAGGATTAAGATAAATTACTACAAGGAATTTCAATAATTCAAATACATGTATATATATTATGAATGAAGTCAGTACTGGGTGCATTTTAAGAAGTACCAACACAGTTGGTATTTGCATAAAAGTACATTGACTAGTAGTATACATTCTGTATGCACTGTTCAAGTTTTCATTTGAATGTTGTATGTACATGTACTAAGTGCAATTGGTCCAACCAGTCTGTTATTTTAAACGACTACAGAAATGTATTGGGATAAAATTGTTGACGGGATATGTTTTCTTACTTTATTATTATACCAAAAAAATATGATTGAACAAAAGCAACAGACCCCATATAGCTGTAGGGAACTAAGAGTTTCCTCTTTTTACGTTTGTCCGTTCTTCAGTTGTGCAGAAATCTTTCTGCAAATGACAGAGATAAAGGGATGACATTTGAAACACAGCTTAGTCTTGCAGCACACAGTTTGATTGCTATTTACCTACTAAAATGCCAATCTCAACAACCCTTCCACCTACCTGTATGTAAACGTCTCTTGGGACATATGGCTACTTACCAGCATGGTATTCAAAGAAGTCTATTAATTTTGAGGTCAATTAATTTCTAGATGTAAACAACCCTCTCTACCAGCCAAAGCAGATTAGGAGTATAAAATAAATTCTAATCAGGAGGGTATAATATGAGTCAAACGTCAAGGACATTGCTTGGAAAATTGATTCACAACAACATATTCACACTAACTTGGATATAATGATATCGTATTAGGCCACTTGCCAAAATTCATGATGGCTGACAAAATGACAAAAAATGTCCAAGGCAGGCAACTTTCGTGCACTTTTTCATTGTTGCATCGCAACAGAATTGCGTCTTTTAACTGTGACGTCATAATATATAAAACAACGCCAAAATATGTTGACTCGGACATTTTGTGTTTTCTAACAAGATCGGATAATGGTCTATTGGAGGATGAGATACCTTTTGAGTTTTGTGTCAAAGATGGTCACACTCAGGAGAAATGAACTTCAGGTGTAACCGTGTTTGCTTTACAGATGAAAGCTCACTGAACATCACCCATGCAAACCAAATTTGATAAAATGAGTAGTTATCAAGAAGGGGAAAGTATTGACATTAAATGATTTAGGGTCAAATAGGAAAATATAGACTTCATATTTCCAATGATTACAACTTCCATTAAGGACTTTTCAAAGAGACAATGCTCCCTGCAATTGAAGATTCACTGGCATATTTTTAGCTCTTAGTCCAGCTTATGCAATACCCTGGTGTCCATCCATCCGTCGGTCCATCCATCCGTAAACAATTCTTGTGCTTGCAACTCCTCTAAAACTATAAGAGGTAGAAATGTAACTCTTTTTGCATTACACTTGGTCTGTAGTCTAGTTGTGCACCTGACATTTTGTTTACGTCCCTGGCCTCCAGGGTCCTAGAAAATGGGGGTGGTCTTTAAAATCTGTGTTATCTTGTGTTCGCAACTCCTCTGCCACTACAAATGATGGAAACTTTTCCTTTTGTAATATAATGGTTCTTTAGTCTATTTATGCACCTGATATTTTGTTTTGGCTCCTGACTCCCAGGGACTTAGAAAATCGGTGTGGTCATTTTCTCCTACGTATATAACTCTATGTAATCTTGTGCTCGCTACTCCTCTGAAACTATAAATGATAGAGAGATAATTCTTTTTGCAATATGATAGATCTGTGGTATAGTTGTGCACCTCATATTTTGTTTGATCCACTGAACCCCAGGGACTTAGAAAATGGGTGTGGTCATTTTCTCCCATATAAGTCTATGAAATCTTCTGTTCACAACTCCTCTGACACTATAAATGATGGGGAATGACTTCTTTTTGCTGTATAGTTGTGTGCCTGATATTTTGATTTGGCCCCTGCCTCCCAGGGATAAAAAAAAATGGGTGTGGTCAATTTCTCCTGTGTATCTCTAGTATATAAACTTGCTCACAACTGCTCTAACACTATAAATGATGGAGATATAATACTTTTTGCAATTTGATTTGCCTGTTGTATAGTTGTGCACCTGATATTTTGTTTGGACCCCTAACCCCCAGGGACTTAAAAATGGATGTGATCAATTTCTCCTATATAAGTCTATGTAATCTTGTATTCACAACTCCTCTGACACTATAAATGATGGAAACAGTTCTTTTAGAATGTTCGCACGGCTCTCTTTGTACGCAGGAGAAACGCAATTTTACCTAAATGATCTCGACATAGATTTTTGATAGATCGATAGATATCACTTAGTCGTAACTTTTGGTATATGCCATTTCATCATGTGTGCTCCGGTCGAATTTTACAGAAAAGTATCTTTTTAGGAAGAATATTATTTTGCATTGAGCCTATAGAAACTCATATATTGGCCCATATAAAACGAGTTTTGTCTATACATTTTTGTAATTTGATTGCGTGCACACAGTCTACCATGTAACTTAATTATAAGGAAAGTTGTCAAATCGCTTTTATACGGTTTCTGAAGCGAGCCGCGCTGTCAGATGATTCTATCTTATTCAGGTCTTTAAAATTACGCTGGCGAATAAAAACCCAGTGCTATTTTATTTTCTAATGATTCATAGATTGCCTTTTAAAACGCTTTAGATACTGAAATGATATCTTTATCATACGTTTACCACTCGAATTTTAAAAGATGTATTTGATAAATTAAGGCACAGATCCTGATGGAAGTTGTAAATGTTTCTAGGAGAAACCCTCTACTATTTAGCCGACAAAGAAACTTCTCGAGTGCCTCATTCACTCACACATTTATCGCCATCTATGGACTGAAACTCATTTTCCCTTAGAGCATGTACAACTCCCTTACACAATTTCTCCTCAAGATTACAGTCAGACAATTCTGCATTTGCGCCTTCCATCCTAGATCAGCCAAAGTCTTTAATATTGTATTGTATACACTTTGGATAGAGATGAAACACAGAATTTTATTCTCACTTGTAACATCTATTGATTGGTATCGATTATAGTTCTGTGATGGCATGGACTACCTGCTAGTTCTTTAGCACTGTCTGTAAGATGTCCTAAAAAGAAATAAGTTTTGAGCTTATGCAACAGTTGGAATCTCCAGGGGGCAGAACTAGAAGTGGATGTGTCATGCCCCCTGAACCCTTCCTCCTTCCTAATCAAATTTTCCAAATTTTTTGTTTGATTTCTTTTTCTTGCGATTCTTTGCAAATTAATAGGTGAACCCTGATAAAATTTGACACATGGAAAAGGATCCCGGACATCAAGGCCCCATGTTAGCTCACCTGAACGTCCGGCGTAAACTTTTTACATTTTCGACATCTCCTCTGCGACCGCTGCATAGAACTTCATGCAACCTTACAGGAAGCAAGCACTCAAGGTCCTCTACGAAGTTTGTGTTTTTCGTGCCGATCGGTCAACAAATATGGCCAACGAGGGCTCTGATTTGCTGACGAATTTTCTAGTCTCCTCTGCAATCGCTGCACAGAATTTTACGATATTGTACAGGAAGCAAGTAATCAAGGTCATCTACCAAGTTTGTGTTTTTCATTTCGGTTGGTCAACAACTATGGCCACCGAGGGCTCTGATTGGCTGGCGCGTTTTAGACTTCTCCTCTGCAACCGCTTCACGAATTTACGAAACCTTACAGGAAGCAAGTAATCAAGGTCCTTTACCAAGTTTTTTTTGTGCCAATCGTTCAACAAATATGGCCGTCGAGGGCTCTTATTGGCTGACACATTTTCGACTTCTCTTCAACCGCTGCACAGAACGTCACGAAATCTTACTGGAAGCAAATATCAAGGTCCTCCACCAAATATTCCACTATCATTCTTTGCCTGCAACTCGATGAGCGACGTGGCCCCCTTGCTGCTCTTGTTTGATCATGCACCCATCGATGAATCAATTGCGAATGGTATTACATTTCACATGAAATAACACATTGACATTTAGAATTTAATAAAAGTAACTGTTGAATTTCCGCTTTATCCAAAGATGTCACTATGTGTGATTTGTGAACGAGGTATTCGGCAAATCCAGGTAAATCGCATTCGATTCCGGCATTGAATATGGTTTTCTCCATACATGTATATTCATGAGAGAGGTCGAACAAATTGTCACATGATCACATATTCTTTGAACAGATAAAAATTCAATCTATGCTAATATATCGATACTGTCCGTTACGTCATATTAGAGGTGTGGCTTTATGTTAATTTGTATACTTTTGATGCAACTTTTCCCGTGGGTTTTCTCTTGATTTGGAAATGAACGCAAAGTTTTATGCCCAATTAGTTTACAGGGAGAAATCTGTCTGCCGTTCTCCTGAATTAGCATTAAAAACTTGCATTCATACCTAAACTAGTATATCTTCCAGGATTGTTTATTCATAGTTCAGCCAAATCTCACGAAGGGTGGGTACATTTTAGTTGATTTTGCTGGCGTTTACGGTTATATCTTAACAGGGAGTGGTAAGAAATTTGTTGTTTATACATAGTTAAAACAATTTATAAATTTTGCGGCTTTTCCTTAAGGCCCGGGATCTCATATAGTATCGACTAAATTACATGTTTCTGAAATAGCATATCGTGCAGAATTTCCTTCATGATCAATCATTGCATGACTTTGAACATACAGGACAAAGGAAATATTTAACAAAAACAATGGACAGGAGGAAGTAATCCTTCAATGGTTTAAATATTTTTTTTGAAAAATAAGAGGAATCAAAATATCTCTTTACTGAACCGGAGATCCCGCGGACAAAGACACAGAAATTCAAGCCTAGTGTTCGAAATTGCCTTTGTAAACGGCTCAAGTGAAACTTGTCGTAGTACAAGTAGTTGTAGGCAATCTCGGACGAGTGGGCTGGGTTTGCTTGATCATACAAAGCCACATTTTTTTTTTCATATCAAGATACAGAGTTGTATCTCAATGACAGAATATAATATCTAAATTGATTCCGGTCAGTCGGAATGTATTTTGGAATTATCATATTGCAATATCTGTTCTATCGTAATAATGCAGTACACCATATGCGCATTTGAAAAAATAGTGTATCATCAGTGATGCTCGCGTCCGAAAGAGAGAAAATCCAAATACTAGTAGTGAATAAACAAAGAACGAAATTGTAAACATGACCTAAAATGGTGCTGGTAGCGTAGTGGTTAGCACGGTGGACTGCGAATCCATAGGTCGTGGGCTCGAGTCTCACCGTCGCCGATCATTGCAAACCATTGTAACCTTAGGCAAGTTACTTTAAAGTACGTTGTACTCTCTCTACCCAAGAAAAAACCGGGTACCTGGCACATAAGACGAGTTATGTGAATGAAAAGCATTAGCGCCTAAACGGCAGCTCTGCTTGTATACTCCCAAGGGAGTTGAGAATGCACTAGATTGAACAGGTCTCGCCAGGGAGGTGATTGTAGAAGTCTCGTGAGGCTCAGGCGAACGAGACTATAAACCCTACCTTTACCTTTTACCTTTACCTAAAATGTATGCCAAAATAGCTAGCTAAGGACAGAGTTACACCATGAGATAGATCTTCTTTTAAATTTCAGTATAATTTATCTTTAGTATGAGTATCAGGAAGTTTACAAAATCATTTCAAGTCAGTCCAGAGGTACAGTAAAACTAGGCGAACGTTATCCTCGGGGACTAACGGTCCAACAACAG
This sequence comes from Pinctada fucata, assembly GCA_028142955.1. NCBI lineage: Eukaryota > Metazoa > Mollusca > Bivalvia > Pterioida > Pteriidae > Pinctada > Pinctada fucata. Next base: position 7,500,601 of record AP027112.1, read on the forward strand.
AGATACCGATCTAGTAATTGAAATGACAATTTGGAATATTATGTTCCATCATAATAATTTAGTACATCGTATGCACATTTCACCAAACAGTGTATCATCAGTGGTGCTTGATATCGAGAGTTATTTTCCGAGTTTCGATGTTATGACAATAGCTCGCCACCTTTTTAGATGTTATTGAATCATTCTTAATTTGTACAGCGCTGCAATAATTATCGGTATTTTGAGTGGCGCAACCTACCACGAATTAAAAAAGGAACTCTGTATAGTATAGAAAGTATAGTATAGTTTATTAGCAAAAGACCCACAGGTCTATAAGCATGAAACATGCAATATACAATTGATATATACATATAGATCTACTGCACAATAACTAAGACAAGACAAAGACAACATGAAAGCTGAACGCAAGCGAAAATAAACATTGACAAGAGAAAATATAAGTAATAAATAAACAAACGGAGTCTCTTAAAGTACAAGTATGAAAGACATTATTATTAAAATGCTGTTTAAGATTCAATGATGCGATTGTTCTCATTGTCTCCGTTTGTTTTCCTTTTTCTCAATTGACGAGTGTGAGTGTTCCGCTGTGATCACTATAACGTCATTATGATAAGAAGTTCCATATCATCAAACCTTGGCTATTTATAGCTCGCAAATTAGTATGGAAAACTGTTCACTGAAGTCGAAAATATTTCATTATATATTGTTCCATACGACATTATAAAGTTGACCATCATACTTCGAAATTTACAAGAATGATGAATTTCACAATTCTTTCGCCGAATAATAAATATCACATAATGGAGCTACTTATATGATAGGTTTTGCTACGGTTATGGAACACATATCACGTACATTCATCGTACATTTATAAATGCATTTGCTGTGTGTTGTACACCAGAACAAACCACAAATTATGACATTTATTTAAAAAAAAATGGGAACAGGAGATACAAATACCTTGTCATAGGGCAGGATGATACTATGAAGGATCATTCTGATTCAAACAAAAGTATACCGAGGACGATATCATCTGCTTGAGATTTTGATTGATAACATTTTTGTGGTGTTTGGAGGAACCGTATTCCAGAAAATAGTTGGCATCCTCATGGGTACCAATTGCGCCCCACTGTTTGCGGACTTATTTTTATATTCATACGAAGCTGACTTCATCCGGACCTTGCTCTCGACTGGACTAAAGCACCTCGCATCTTAGTTCAATTTTGACTTCAGATACTTAGATGACGTGTTGTCCATCAGTGATCCTAACTTTAAGTGTAAAACGTCTTCAAATTGAAAAGCATCATTTAAGAACAGATAAATTGGCAGCATGGACCAGACATGCACGTTTCGGATACTTAACCCTCGTCAGTGATCCTCAAATCTAAACAATGTAATATGCCAAAATAAGTATGAAAGTTACCATGTCGAAAAAAGCGTACCGAAAGACGTAGCAGGATGGATGGGATATGATGCTGCAGGATCCACTTTCCGAAATTTCAAGAAATTTTGACAACAGAAATTTAAGAATGCGTTGAAGAAACGATCAACCGAAATTGATCGAACCTGGCTACATGTGCCCTCGGGGACTCCTGGTCCACCGGCAGTGACACTTACCAAGTGGAATAAATGTTAAACGTCTTCAAATTAGAATGCGTTGAAGAAACGATCAACCGAAATTTATCGAACTTGGCTCATCTAAACGAAATCTATCCTCATGAATTGGAGCCCAAGGAAAGAGCCGAGAGCAACAGATCCGCATCGTATACTTGGATATTCTTCTATCTTTCGACGTGAACAGCCATTTGAACACCTCTCTGTATGACAAGCGTGATGATTTCAGCTTCCACATATTAACTAACTTTTCTTTCATGAATATTCACATTCTCTCTTCTGCTGCCTTTGGCGTTTTTGTTTCTCAGCTGATACGGTACGACAGGGCATGTTCCAAATATGAAGATAAGCTCGTTAGAGGTAGATTGCTTGCAATTAAGCTTCTTGTTCAGGGTTATATTACACAACGGCTGAAATCATTGAGGAAGTCCATTGAGGAAGTTCTTCGGTCGCTACGGGGATCACACTTTCTAGAATGATCAGTGACATTCTGGTTTTTGATTGAATGACTGTCATCATCACCAAACAAAACATATATTTAAATGATATGTACATCAAGAAAATAACAGAAGTTTTCATGGAGCTGTTGTGACGGGTGTCGCATGCAATCGGGACACCCGGACACCTGGTCTCATTTCGGACTGTTATTCCTTCCGAGGTTCGCAACCGATAGAATGGAATTCTACTGATTTTGCTTTGATTTTGCCTCGACTAAATGATAGGTTCTTCTTTGATGTTTATACATATAATGATACGGAAGTGTTCCAACTCTATACCTTCATGAAGAAAATTCCAAACCAATTTTTCTGCTGCACCAGACACGTGTTTCGAATATTAAATTCATCAGTGATGCGTCCAGCGGAGCCACAATTGTTCCACAATTGTCAGTCTCATCATGATTTCTTTTAAAATCGCGTTATTCCGGGTAAACATGAATTGTTATGTATCTGTGTGCAGGGTTTATAAACGATAAATTATTTTGTACAATTTCACTGAATATTAAAATTAATGATTTTTCATATGATATTTATAATTTCTTGGACATGAATTGAGTTTTCTAATTTCGTTTCTCATTAATATCAAGTAAAGTTGTTTAATTGTTACTTGGTTATCAGATTTTAGGTTCGTTTCTTTCAACATTTTCACAGATGTTAGGAATTTTTAATTGGTTTCTTGTTGGAGATCTCCTCCCTTCCTTTACAATCGTAGGGATCTACACTTAGAGAGAAACCATTTGATTTTTAAGGGGGGGGGGGGGCAGGAAGACTTTGCAAAAAAATTCCGGATAAAAATTTTGGGGAAAATTTTTTCCGGCCAAAATTTTTTCCGGATCATGAAATTGCCCCCCCCCCCCCCTCCCGACCTTTCCACATGCCCAGTAAACACTTCTTGTGTGTCATAAACTAAGTACGAATAAATGGAACAAAATTTATGCTATTTGGAGTGAATAAATCAAATTCAAAAGTCATTAGCATCATAATAGCCTGTCTTTAAGTAAATAGATTATAGGCATCATATGCCATTTAAGAAATTAAAATGAAGTGATCTGCTGGCAAGAGATGAACTCATTCTGTGTTTGATGTTTAATATGGCCGAAAAATCACGCTGAGTAATTTAAGGAATGTTTCTAAAATTCTTTTTGGTTATGGGAAAATATTTACATTACTAGTAGATTCCGCATGTTAAACGCCCATTAGACAACTAGAATTATATTCCAATAACTTAGGTTGCTCACGTGCAAGTTTTGCATGTAGGGAGAATTCACCAACGTTCAAATATATTTGACACTAAAACAGGCAAAAGATGCGAAGTGCATGCAAACAAAAATGACCGATATTTAGAATAAATGTAAATATAAGTAATGACTGTCTTACTTTAAGTGTTCATGGGTGTATAATTCTGGTTGGACACGTGCAAATTTTCCGAGAATCGCTTCGCGATTCACGGAATTTGCACGTGTCCAACCAGAATTATACACCCATGAACACCAAAAGTAAGACAGTCATTTCTTAAAAAAACGTTCCGGCTCTTAAAATGGCAAAAAAAAAAAAAAAAAAAAAAAAAAAAAAAAATTCCGGCTGGCAAAAGTCTTCCTGTCCCCCCCCCTAAAAATCAAAAGGTTGCTCCCTTATCAATTGCACATTTGATCTTGAATCAGTTTCCTTTGTATTTGTTTTATTTGTCGATCTTCACTTTCAATGTGTAATCAATCACTCTCGTCCAGCACAAAATTATGAAAATTAATGTTTGGATATGAATAAAATATGAAGATAAACATTATGAGTTTTTAATTGATGTGTAAATAAACAACAAGTGTAGATTAGAAACATAATGAAATTTGATGTAGAAAACTTTATACATCAGTATGTTCAAATTTAGGTCACCATGGGTTCAGTTTGCAGATTAGAACAGCTATCGCAGCATGTTTGCATTGTGACGTCACGAACGTTTGGACTGACGGACTCACATACTAACGAACGAATATTTTAGTGAAGTAACCTGAAATACGTCTTCGTCGTATACACCTTACATTGCGTTGTTAATTTGATGTACATGCCTGGTCGATTTGAAAAGAGAAAAAAAATGCCGTGTATACAGTTTTGTATGCATATATGAATGATTCTTTTGTAAACCAGTAATTGAAGTACTGTATATTACATTGGCGGATCTAGCGAGGTGGATAGGGGGGTTGCAACCCCCCCTTTCAAAAATTTTCTTTGGCTCGCTACCGCTCGCCAGTTCGTTATAGACTTTCTGAATATTTCATGATCAGCTATTCTGATCCATCCTTTACACATATTACTTTATTAATGTACATGAAGACATTTAATTCAAACTATATAGAATATTATTACATGTACTTGTTAATGATAGAGTGTATAGAAAGTATTTTCTGATAATTCAATATTTTGCTAAAATTTCCTGGCTCGCTACCGCTCGCCAGATATTTATTAATCTACTTAGATTTTAGAATTGCACCGGAAATGTTAAAATTTGTGCATGAAACCCCATATTTTAAAATCTCTTCCCCCTTTAAAAGATAATAAAACAGATATAGATTATCTTTGTGTAGTCAATAATGCACCCTTTAAGGCATTATTGCAATACAGAAGCTTTTGATAGTATGCATTCAACATCCCCCCTTTCAAAATCTTCAACCCCCCCTTTGAAAAATTCCTAGATCCGCCTATGATATTGGGTATGCCATATCTTCTTTTTGCGCGGATCTAGGATTAAAAATGTTTTGAAAACATTAGGGGGGATGTTAAGCTCGACACAAAGTGAATTTAAAAGGGAGGGTCCTCCAGGCACACCTTCCCAGATCCGCGTATGTCATGCATTCGTACGGTCCGCTGATTAAGAAAATTTGAAGCTGACTTAATGCATAAAGCACAAAGGCTACATGTACGCGCGACCTAATTCGGAAACTGGATAAACTCGTGACTACTTTATCATTCAAAAATTTAAATGTAGAATATTAATGGGGGCACTTTAATCTCGGCTGGGTGAGAATAAAAAGGAAAAAAAACCCAAATAAGGTTATTTTTTTTATTTCCCCTTCCTCATTACATGAATCAATAATCACTCATGTGTATCTGTATTTTCTCTCTATTTTGTATTTTAAAATTGTCTGGTGAGTATTATAAGTGTATTCGATCGCAGATTTATTAGCTGCGTTGACTTAGTGATGAGATGAAAGGCCTCACACAAGCGGAACTAGCAAGTCCGGAATGGAGTATATGACAATATTTTATACTAAAACGTGTAAAATTCTATTATCAATATTATTTCTGACGTGTGTTTTAACATATTTCTTTTTCTTCGAGTTCACAGTGAAGTTTATGGAACCAGATCAAGAGTTCACCCTTGTCACAACAGAGCTAGACGTGCGAAATTTTAAGGTCAGTGGATCCGAAACTAGTGAACAATGGATAGAGGCTGTCTCCACAAAGGACCCGACAATATTTTACTTCTCTGCTTTTTGGAAATTTGACCGAATTCTCATCATTTCTATAGTCGAACGACGCAGGGTTACCAATGAAACACGATGCTTGTTTTTCTATCGGAATGGATCAGCCATACCCCAGCTGACACAAGGAGAACTCTACCTGCTTCCTGATTTTAAAAATTTGAGGTAAAGTTAGTCTTAATATATTCATTCAGATATAGTGTTACATTCTATAGATGTATGTGTACTATTACATTCTATAGATTATGTATGTTTATTCAGATACAGTGTTACATTCTATAGATGTATGTATGTTTATTCAGATATAGTGTTACATTCTATAGATGTATGTATGTTTATTCAGATACAGTGTTACATTCTATAGATGTATGTATGTTTATTCAGATATAGTGTTACATTCTATAGATGTATGTATGTTTATTCAGATATAGTGTTACATTCTATAGATGTATGTATGTTTATTCAGATAAAGTGTTACGTTCTATAGATGTATGTGAGTTTATTTAGATATAGTGTTACATTCTATATATAGATGTATGTGAGTTTATTTATAGAGGAACTGTCTTTTTGGAATGTGATTATACTGTGATAACCTACGAATGGATCCAGGAATAATGTTCCATAATGCGCTTTATGAGAAACATAATTCCTGGATCAATTAAAGGATCACATTCCAAAAGACAGATATTAAACATGCTTTTTCCACGCTTAAATTGACGTTTAGATACGTTTAAAACTCATTAAAAACATTGCTAGCGGTAAGGCTTTGTTTTTACGTACCGTCGTATAAGTGGTTTTATAGGGAATCTATATGTCATTGAGCATGTCGACATGAGGTCCCTGACGGTACGAAAAGGAACATTGAATTTGTCAATATTGAAATATATGTTCTATCTACATATATTTCATTTGGATATGCTACTGAATCGACCCTACATGGAATTTGGAGTCGCGCACCCTCTGTTATGTAAATGTACAAATCTTAATAAAAAAAAATAAAAGAGGGCGCTACTGAAATTAATTTTGGTGACTCCGCTGGAAGCATCACTGATAAGAATTTAATATTCGAAACACGTGTCTGGTGCAGAAAAATTGGTTTGAAATTTTCTTCATGAAGGTATAGAGTTGGAACACTTCCGTATTATTATCATAAACTTTTAGTGCACCATATGCGCATTACAACAAGTTATGTCTCATCAGTGATGCTCAAGGCTGAAACAGAGGGAATCCAGATATTATGAATTATAAAGAGCAAATGTCTAGATTTGACCTAAACTGTCTGCCAAAGAACCTGCTACAGACATAGCTATGTCACCAGGGATATACTCCTTAGCTTTAGAACATTTTGTGACAGAGAATTTTAATTCCATGTTGCCAACAACCGAGACCAAAATGTTAACAACCAACCAACTCACTGCGATGATATGTGGTCTGAATAATCAATGTTTAGGAAATACATGAAGTCCTTCACAGAGTAACATCTACACAATTAATCAAGATATTACATTATCTACATCATTGTTATTAATATGTTCAATTTAAGTATATCTTTTTATTTATAGGTTTACATCATCCTTTGTCCGTTGTAAGTTGCCGGTAAAGGAAGTCCCCTACGCCGTTGCCTTGGTGCAAGAATTATCCAGTCATCCAATTAGGTATATTCCTATCATTAAACAGAAGAACCAAATCATCAGAAACTTCACAGTGTGTGTTAGTCCTTTATTCAACAACTTCAATCGCAGAAGTGAAATCGTAGAGATGATCGAGCTAAATCGCATACTAGGTGCACAGTATTTCTTTTTCTATAATTACAGCATATCTAATGGAGTGAATCTAATTTTAGATCATTATAAAGATCTTGGATTGGTTGAAACCATTTCATGGCATCTTCCCGCGAAAATTAAAACATGGAACCCAGAAGAAATTAATTATTTTGCACAGTTCGCCGCGATTAATGATTGTTTATATAGAAATAAAGGAGTGAGTCGCTACGTGGTATACCAAGACATGGATGAATTTATAATTCCAAGGAAATATCATAACTGGAATGACCTAATGGCTTCCCTACCTCGAAATTACAGTATTTATCTAGTCCGCTCAACTATATTCAGGAGAGACTGGCCGGATTTGGACGAAACGTATTTAACAAAAGATAATCTCATTTCTGCGAAGAAATACAACTCGTTGACGATTTTGAAACAATTTAGAGAAACGAGAATATTCCCAAAGAAACAAAGAACCAAATATATTGCTAAGACAGTGTGTGTAGATGCAGCGGACATACATTACGTTTGGAGCCATAGAAATGAAACATACTGTGGTCATTATTACGTAAACGAATCTATTGCATTAGTGCACCACTATAGGGACGAAATATCTTATCTTACCTTCAAAGATAAAATTTGGGACAGCAGAATCAATGATTATAAATCGAAATTGTTGGATTCTCTAAATAAAACATGGACGATATTAAAGAATGTTCCTTTTGCTGGAAGCTGTTCGCATATGGATTGGACATTGAATTCAAGTTCATGCATAATTATTATTTTTTTTGTCTGTTTGTTTGATTTTCTTTAGGCATGCTAGTAAATTTTACCATATTTACGTAGCCTAAATCGCCGAATTGATGCATGAGTTAACTTTCAATTGATTTACATTTGTATTTATGAGACCATTTCTTTGTTATTTTCAGTTTTTAAATGCGTCCTCGTCCTGGTTGATTTTGAACCAATAGTCATAAAACTAAACTAAATTAAAGTAATGCTTGTCATGTGTTTTATATGCTTGTTTGTTTTTCTCTCTGACTGGCTTGTAGCTTAATTTCTCAATTTCAAAAGGACGCAAAACATAATAAAGAGAAGAAATAACACAATATGCCAACGTCATTGTTGTATTAATGGTTTCATACTAGTAACAGCTAATTTGATGAATGTATATGTTCACTTCTTTTTGGGGTTATGAATTTGGATAGCAAATGAATCTATGAGAGGGAACAAAAAGTCTTTTAGTAACATATATACTACATTCTACAGACATCAAGTATGTTTATGGTGCTTTAGGTAATTGTTGGTGAAAGTGACTTGATTTAACTGTTTGTGAAAGAAGGGAGGGGATCTTCAACAAGACCCTGTAGCAGCACCAACAGCAATGAGTTAAAGAAGATCCTGACGATAATCTCAACAGCACTCACACTAGAGCACCATATTGAGCATCGACGGACCTCTAGAAAGCTAGAGGTGGGATCAGGTGCCCGGGAGGAGTAAGCATCCCCTGTTGGCTAGCCGCACCCGCCGTCGATGTTCACGCATGAAAATGAAAACAATATATAAAATACATGCACTGTCTGAGGTTGCGTCTATGCAGAAAGTGCTATGGCGACAATGTCAGGGAAATATATTCAAAACACTTACTGTCAAACCCCTCGCGGGGAACTTTTTTACGAGCTCCACACGGCAAAGGGCATAAGTGTGACACAAATGAGTTAAAGAAGATCCTGACGATAATCTCAACAGCACTCACAATAGAGCACCATATTTAGCATCGACGGACCTCTAGAAAGCTAGAGGTGGGATCAGGTGCCTGGGAGGAGTAAGCATCCCCTGTTGGCTAGCCGCACCCGCCGTCGATGTTCACGCATGAAAATGAAAACAATATATAAAATACATGCACTGTCTGAGGTTGCGTCTATGTAGAAAGTGCTATGGCGACAATGTCAGGGAAATATATTCAAAACACTTACTGTCAAACCCCTCGAAACCCCAAAACACGAAAACACTCGATGCAAAAACAGTAAAGACGAGCATACTATGAGACGGAAAAGAGACACGACATATAAACATGAAACACAAAAGACTATTCATAAACCAACGAGACCAATGGGCAACTGGTGCCGACTTTGGACGGCCATTTGCCACGCAAGTAGCAAACGGTGTGGTTATCCTGGATTACGTGCGCACAACCCTCTCACTTCTCCAATTTCCCAGAGGTCTCGAAGAACTTACAAGTGTGGTGTAAATCAACCTCCTCACTATCAGATGACCACACACAAACAAGACCGCAAAACGCAGGGGCCCAACAACACAGATGAATATGTAAATGGATATAAAAAGAGGGCATACGAAATACAGTCCATGCTCTGCCGGCTGTAACGAACTCATGTATGAAAGTGACTTGATTTGAAACTTTGTAGGGAGTTCAATCATGTCCGACTGACATTCAGGGAGGACATGTGGTCGGGGCCCTGTCCTCTCGAAAGACAGTCAGTCACAGATGAAGTCTGAAGACTGCACTGGTACAAGACTGTAGATTGGTCAAGTACAAAGCCATGTGTCCGTCTAGTGACATTATGATCATATCCACGGTATAAATGATTCTAACATAATTTCGATGGTAATTATGTCTACCCTGATCCTTCATATTCTGCTTATTATATCACCACAAAAGGCAGTTTGTGTAATACCCAAAGTTATATACAATGTTGCTTGTATATATCCGAATTTTAAAAGAAGCTGACTGTAATTTTTCTAAAATTTCAAAAGAGTCTTAACTAGTTTATGAAAGCGGAATCCTAGGCCTAAAACTTTGTTGGTATTTTGTAAATTTCTATTGGGAAAATCAAAAATATTAGTACATGTTCTAGCGTGCCAGATGAGCTGAGATGTGTAAATGCCGTCTCACTGTAGTCTGGGAACATCACCGTCGAGCAAGGGGAATTCACTATGTTGAATCCAAAGTCATCTTTTGGCATATACACTTGTATGAATCTTTCCGTTTACAATTTTGATATCAGGTCCAAAAATGGCGTTTTCGAGTTTGTAACGTTTGTCTTCTTAGGTGTTAATTCTTATGGATAAAGGAGTAGGTGCGGTAACCTGCCATTTCGGTCCTATTTTCAAAGTTGATCATATATCCATATATTCTAGTTTATAAAATGTCAAATGTATGGGAATGTATGAATGTACAAATGTATGAATCCAAATCAGGAAAGCCTATTTTGATTTGACAGTCCTATACTGAATACTACGACGCACAAAACATCTCAAAACGCTGAAATCATTAAAAATATCAATAAATGAGCGAAATTTCGATACAAAATTATGAATTCAAGCAGCGCTCCAGGCCTTGCCTATAATAATTTTTGTACCAATCGATGCATTTTTGATCGGCCTTTTAGTTTGCATAAAAATGTGCGGGAGAGGCCTGGAGCGTAGACGAATTTAGAAGTTTTGTGTGTAAAACTCGATGATTTCCCCTTGTTTTGCGTCATTCAGGGCAAATGACGTCAGAACATCACGTCATACATACGAGCGTGACGTTACGAGGGCTTAAAATTATGACACCGTATTTTCTCAAACATACAACATTGCAAAAAGCGATAATTGATAATTCATTTATTAAAAGCAATTTTTGTCGAAATTAAAGGGCCGATATGAGGAGTTAGCGCACCTAGTCCTTTCATTCTTGGTCTTGTCAATAGTCAGAATACCATCCACCTAGAAGTATTATTGAAACATTTATAATCATCAACATTTCTTAGCTTTTGGACATTTTGAATTAATTCTTTTTCTTAAGCGTGTAAAAATAAATCTACAAAAAGAGGCAGAAAGTTAGTACCCATAGGATTCCCTACAACTGGCTTGTATAGATTCTCACCTAAGTTAACATCATGATAATAAACATTAAAGAAGTAAATATTGCCCAAGAGGAAGGACAGGGCATTACACAGTTCACTACATGTCCATGATTTGTATGATTTGTAGTCTGTTGAGAAGATATCCCTTGATTCGGATGTACAATTTAAGGAGCTGTAACGATAAGGGCTGGATTTAACCATGAAATCATTCGATTATTTCTTGTGCGCTTTCCTTCCTTTGAAGGAAAAGGTTGTTCAGGAGAAAAATATTACATATTAGAAGATTTCTCATATGTATTTTATTTTAAAAAAAAGATGATTACGGCTTGAATAGGTAGGGGTAGCAATGTCTGAAAACGTCAATTAGCGAACGAAAATTTACAAAAATTCATTTTTTTACATCAATTTTAAGTGTTTTATGTTTTAATCCCCTCTTATCTTAAAAATGAAAAAAGAAAATAATAACTTCGAAACCACTTTGTCAATGTAATCGGTAAAATACGCAATCCGGACTCTGAAAACCGTTATATTTTGTACTAAACAGCCCCATTATAAGCTTTCAGGCGCGAAATATACACTGTAGGAATATACATCTATATGTCGTTTATTTCATTCGTGTATGTTGTATATTTCATCGGAATCCACTCAGAATAGATTGTTTCATTGTATAACAAGAAGAAAACGGCAATTTTTATCTATCTAACCTCTTTTAAGTCAGATTCTTAAAAAAATAGCCCATCCCCCTTTCTTCGTTTTTCGTCTGTGGGACATTGTTTCATCCCGAGTTACAGAACCACACTTGGTCAGAAAATTAGTATTTATAATATACACCTTTGGTAAAAGTGGCATTTTGTAACTCGGATTGGAACAATGTTGAAGAAAACTTTCCTGTTTTCCATTGATTTCTACAGAAAAAAACGCACATTTTGACCAAAATATCTGTAATATTATTGATAATTTATTCAAACAGACATTAGATTCAGATATGCATTAAGTTAGTTGATATTTCGACTGAAAAAAATTCATCAAATTTCCCATTTTAAAATTTCCACTTTTCAGGGCAGATTTTACGTCTTATCGTTTCAGCTCCTTTAAGTTTTCCGCTCTCTATCAAAACACATTTAGTGCGTTTAGATAATCGATCATTTTTTCATGAGGAAGTATGGTGTACGTATTAGAGAAGAAGTCATATGAAGAAATCGTATTGGCTTGGAAATTTCTAGATTTCATTTTGTCAATCACATCCCCTGCATTTCAATAGAACAAAAGAAATTTACATCGTTCCTGTGTAGAACAGTTTCACAGTATCTAGTCATGTGTTCTTTAATAGCCGTAAGTGCTGAAGTCAGATTTCTAGACAAAATTGTAGTGGAGCAGTTGCTAGAATTAGCAATGAATCGAAATTTGAAAGGGAACGTTTGCAGTTTAGTGGACGAAAGATCCGAAACTAAAGTTGGTAGGAAGTAATGTTTTCATGATTATGGTGTTGTTAATTGACTGCTTTATCAACTGGTGCAAAGACATAGTTTTCATGTAGCCTGGATTTGAAACATCTTTCAGATTTGGAACGTGGATTTTGAAAGAGATGAGGATTTTTATTGCAGTTATCTATTCGAATATCCGATACATCTAAAATGAGTTTTTTTTTCCAGTAACTCCAGAATGGTGGATGATATTCTGTCATAGACCATTTGTACCATCCAACCAAAGATAATACTTTATATTTTCCAAAATGGAAGTAACAGGATGTGACAATTCTACCGAATTGAAGCGACGGGTGTTGCATGCAAGCAGGAGATGCTGACTCTTCCTAGGCACCTGGTTTCAAAAATGACCATATAATAATCATAAACCGATACTAATTGTACACGTATGAAATAGAATTTATCCAAAATCTTCAAAAGCAAAGAAAACATCATGATGTGAAATGTTTCATTGGTACTTTTAGGTACCTGGATGATATTCTTACCATCGACAATTCTGTTTTTGAAAAGTATAAAAATGTTATTTATCCAAAAGAATTGACCCTAAACAAGGCAAACGTTACTAACACAGAAACACCATTTTTGAACCCAAATATCAAAATGGGTATGACAAAAGAGATGATTTTGGATTCAACATACTAAATTTTCCCTGGCTTGACGGTTATGTTCCTAGATTACCGTCATACTGTATTTACATTTCACAGCTCATCCGGTATGCTAGAACATGCACTGATGTTTTGGATTTTCAAAATGTTTATTCCGGGGTTCGCAGCCGCTGATGGGAATTCTCATGATTTGGCCTTGCCTTCTCGACTTTGAGACTGAATAACTGTTAGGTACTTCTTTGATGTTCTATTGCAAATAATGCACTGGTTTTTGGAATATGAATACATCTCAGTGTGATACAGAACAAGATTGAGTGTGGTTTCCATTGCCCTATTACTACAGGAGTTATGGCCCTTGGACTTACCAAATTTCATGAAATTTTCAGTTTTCCAGACTTTTCATGCCTGTTATTTCAGATAATGAACTGATCTTTTTATATGAATATATTATAGTGTGATGCAGATCAAGTTCGAATTTAATTTAGATTGACTAATTTTCACAAGTGTTTTGGTCCTTGGACCAAGCAAATTTCGTGAATTCAGTTTCCCAGACATTTCATGGCTGTTGTTGCAGATAATGAACTGATGAACAGAGATGCAGGACATAAATTTATGCCGCCGGTAGGGGACTTATATCGCACAGCGATCATTACATTTTTGTAGTTAAACAAAATTTCGAATACTCAATAGGTTTCTTATACATGTACTTGTAACAAATAAGAGGTGGTTCTTAACTTTCAAAATATTGAGGAATGATACTTTGTACGCGATGATCTCGAAAAATATTAGAGATGTTCGAAAGATCAAAACCTTTGTTTATAAACGTATTTTTTTATGAATCGTCTTTTAGTGGGGGTGTTTTCGATCAACTTCGGTTGATAGTCTGTCTTTTTAACACATTCGAAAAAATCTGTTACCAAATCTTGAAATTTCTAATACGTGGGTCATAGCTGTAACATCATAACCCACTCATCCTGCTACGTCTTTCGGTACATTTTTTAAGATAATGATTTTAACACTCTTTGGCCATATTACATTGTTTAGATTGAGGATCACTGACGAGGGTTAAGTACCCAAAATGTACATGTCTGGTCCATGCTGCAAATTTCTCTGTTCTTAAAAGATGCTATTGAATTTGAAGACGTTTAACATTTAATAACAGGATAAAGTACACATTTACGCTAAGGCATGTACTAATGTCTTACATCTTATAACAATTATTTGCTTTTGTAAAAACAATTAGGAACACTGTTCGATCGCAATCTGATTAAAACCAGATCTCTACATGCTCCCGATTTTGTTATGTCGCGACATAACAAAATCGGGAGCATGTAGAGATCTGGTTTTAATCAGATTGTATTTGATTGATAAAGCGAATAACGAGCCTTTCAACAAAAAAAAAAAAAAAGAAAGAAAGAAAAGCAAAATTACACTAAAAGAAGGATTGTTCCTGCAATATCTACATGCAACACCTGTAGATTGCAAGATCAGTATTGATTATTATATTGATTCTGTCATGGTATACTGGTTAGTTCTTTTAAAGCACGGTATGTAAGGTGTACTGACAAGGAATAGGAGTTAAGGAAACAGTTGCAGTCTCCAGCAGTAGAGCTACCAGTGAGTTGGAGGCTGCATTACCCCTTACAGCCCCCCTTCATCATAAAGTTGTCCGATTTCAAAAGTACATAACCTGAAAATAAATCCACATATGAAAAAAAAAAATGTTGAGACTTCAATAATAAGTGGGTTTTTTTATGTGATGCCATATTCGGTACTTTCAATTTCAAAAAAGGAATTCATTAGAGATTATTTATTTACATGTATATGTATTATAGGGAGTCATCATTGCTTTATGCGATTATTCTCGTTATATATGTCTGTTTGTCCCTTTCTCTCTTTTCCGCTGTGATTACAGCTTCGTTATGATTAGGAATTCCTCTTTCTGATTAAAGCTTAAAGTTTTGTATTTGAATTTCGAAAATATTAACTATATACCTTATATCGGATTTTTTTTTCGCGTTTTTCTAATTTTCGCAAAGTTAGCGAGCATAATCAAATCGCGAAAAATGGACATAACGAGAAAAAGACAAAGATCTTAACCCTTGATCTTGTCAATGGATAAGCGAGCAAGACACACCTTTTAATGATCATTTCGCGAAATTTACCCGACGCGAAAATTACCCGATACACGGTATTGCACCATAGGGCATTATAAAGCTGACCATCAGACTTCAAAATATGTCAGAGTTATGATTCTTATAACATTACAGTCTATGAAGTATGAACGAATGAGACTGGTGAAGGCTGGACTGACGGAATGAGTGAATGGAACCTTAAAATACGTTCGTCATGTACACCTTATACAGCGTGGTTAATCTGATGGACATGCATGGACGATTAGAACAAGAAACAAATGCCGTATTCACGCAGTCTTTTTTTTTGAATAGAAATGTTTCTTTTGTAATAAAGATGCTGTATGATTTAGACAATCATAATTTTGCGAGGATCGCGGATTAAAAATCTTACAAAAATAGTAAATGGGGGTGTTCAATCAGAAATAGAGAGCGGTACACGATGTAAACTAAAATGCTATGAAAATGTACCGGCATGCATGGTATTTTGGAGAATACAAAGGAGATGGGTGATCCACGTACCCCATCCCTAAATCCGCGCATGTAATTCGTATGGTCAAAATGAAACTGACTTTGTGCATAGAGCATGAAAGGAAGAATAATAATGAGGGTACCTTAGTCTCGGTCGAGTGAGAATAAAGAAACTCCCCACACAAGGTATTTTCCCCCTTTTCTTTTTACAGGAATCGAATCACTCAAGTGTTGTTGCATTTTTTATGTATTAATTCTCTTGTATTTTTTTTCATCATTTAAGCAGAACGTAATCGATCGCTTAGACAGTACGTTGACTTCACAGTGCCATCAATTTGCTTAAGCTATGGCGTGGAACGACTCGAACAAGAGAGGAAAGTCCGATATGGAGTGTTGGACAACCTTTACCAAAACGTGTAAAATTCTGCTGTATATAATATTTGTGACTTGTACTTTAGCATATTTACTTTTCTTCCAGTTTACAATTAGTAATATAGAACCAGAGTATCAAATTGTCAAGCCGGTGCCGAAAACTCGTGCATTTGAAGTCAAAGATAGTGAACAATGGATAAAGGCTGGGTCCACAAAGGATCCCACAATATTTTACTTCTCTGCTTTTACGAACTTCGATCAAATTCTCATCATTTCTATTGTCGAACGACGAAAGGTCACCAATGAAACACGATGCTTGTTTTTCTATCGGAATGGACCAGCCATACCCCGGTCGACGCAGGCGGAAATATACCTGCTTCCGGATTATAGAAAACTCAGGTAATTTCTCAATGTATATTCAAAAACAATGTTACAGTATATATGTACTTGTACGCTGGAAGTTGTACTTTATCTACAAGTAACTGCATGCGTGCTTCAGAATTGAGATTTTATTCTAATTAATCTGGGATTCATGAATTAATTTTAGAGGGAGTTAAATTTTTTTCGAAATTGGTTTCAGAATTGAGATTTTAGATAATTAATCTGGGATCCATGATCTAATTTTAGAGGGAGTATAAATTTTGTTCGAAATTGGTTTCAGAATTGAGTTTCAGATTTGAAGATAGAAGTTTTATAGCAATAAAGTCGTGTCATACCCATCCACCCGTTGAATCCACCAATGCTATTAACCTAGTTAATACAAGTATGTTTTAAAAACATTTAAAAAATATTTTGGTAAATGATACAGTAACATTTTAAAAAATGTTTCATTCACGTGATTTTGTATGGCTCCAGAAACATCATTGAAACATTTTTGGAAACGTTTCATAAACATGTTTATATAATCATGTTGTCAAACATCTTTAAAATCTTTCTATAAATTTCATAAAACATGTTCCCTTCCCTCCTTTCTTTTTCCAAGGAACGGTAGTAAAGCTGATCTTGTGGCTTTCCTACCTCTATTCTTCGTCCATTTATACATAATCCCTACCGAAACAATTACAGATTCAAACTGCGGACGTCCGCTCCGAAAATCAGTACGATGACAAATATGGACAATGACCATATCCCTATACACAGTACAAAATCGATAATTCAGAAAATTATAAACCGAAGGCATACAAAATCAGGACAAAACAGGAACCAAAGCAAACAAACAAAAACTTAACCACATAAAAAGAACGAACTCCCAACAAGGGAGTGAGACCAGGTGCCGAGGAAGAGGTTGCATCTCAGCTGAGTGAGCAAATTGGACATCCCCTCTTACCTGCGTTTCAACATGCTGAAGTATCGTACTACCGGGACAAATAATTGTTGTGGTTTCAGACACATACATATCAAAACATTTTATCTAGATAATGACACAAAATGAAAAAAAAACCCTTCTAAATCATTAAAAGTGACCGCTATACTGAAACAATACTTTTCCTGTATTTTAATAAGATGTTGTACAGTGATCCGTGGAAGGTAAAAATACAATAAATGCATTTATGTCAAAATAGATAAAATGACTTGGTTTCAGTTGTTCAACACATCTTAATCAAAAGGTTTACAAATTCTTGACAAAAAATAATAAAACAGAACTTTAACTCGAAAAAAAAAAAAAAAAAAAAAAAAAAAAAAAAACACGAAGGACAATTTTATCTAAATGAACAGATAAATATCAAAGCGATTTTGCGAACTGTCTTGACAATAATTTTCACTGTCCAAATAAATTTTTATTTGTAGAGTGACCCCAAAGCCTTAAAACAGAGTCAGGTTGAAGTTCGAATTTTGCATGACTTAAGTACGCATGGTAAAATAAAACATGAAAGATCATAGTTTACTTGAATTTAAATGAAATTTCACAAAATTGTTATTCGTCAGAGTGCGTCAGAAATGAATTCCAGGCTCTAATCAATTTCTATTTTTCGATTAATTTGTGTGCTTCTTTTTGAAAGAGGGTTTTAGTGTATAAATCCATCCATGCGCTTAGCAAAGAATAGAGGCGATATCCAACAATGAGTTAAAGAAGACTCGATTGCAGTTCCAGCGGCTTAACATTGAATCCCCCCTATGCGACAACAGAGTAGACATGCTGAAAAAGAGACGCAAATGGGACAATAGATGTAACACCAAATGCGACATTGAAAGACTTAATCACAAAACCCAACACATAAACCGACGAAACCAATGGGCAAATGAAGCCGACTTTGGAAATTATTTATACAGAATCATCATTAATTAGTTGTTCAAACCTGTAAATTGCGAGATGATTTTCTATCTAATTTCTATGAAATGCGATTATAGTGACGGATCTAAACATGCTAAACGGAACAAATGTTTCCATTTTTCAAAATGGGTGACAATGGACGTCAGGTAAATTAAAGACAGTAAACGGATCAGATATAATTATGATTCCCCCACCAACAGGGAGGAGACATATTGTTTTGCCCTGCCTTCGCGTCCGTATGTCTGTCTGTCTGTCTGACTGTCACACATCGTGTCCGGGCTATATCACGTTTGCCCGATCACTTTGATATTTTAGTATGTCGTCCCTTATGACCCAAAGGTTTCACATCACCCTGACCAAAGGTAATGTGACCAATGTCAATGTCACTTAGTACATTTTTAATGAAATTGTACATACATTCCTGTCCGTGCTATATCTCTTGAACCGTATACTGGATCACTTTCATATTTTAGTATGTTCTTGCTTATGACCAAAGGTTTCACATCATATTGACTTAAAGGTTATGTGACCTAGGTCAAGGTCACTTAGTACATTTTTCAGGAAATTGTACATACGTTCCTGTCCAGGCTATATCTCGTGAACCTTTCAAACTTAAATATGTTGTTGCTTATGACCCAAAATGATTTACATCGCCTTGACCCAAGGTCATGCAACCAAGGTCAAGGTCATTTGCTACATTTTAATGAAATTGTACGAACATGCATGTCCCGGCTATATCTCTTGAACCGTTTACCGGATCAATTTCATATTTTAGTATGTTGTTGCTTATGACTTAAAGGTTTCACATCACCTCGACCAAAGGTCATGCAACCAAGGTCAAGGTCACTAAGTATATTTTAAATGAAATTTTACGTACATTCCTATCAGGGCTATATATCTCTTGAACCGTTTACCGGATCACTTTCATACATTTTAGTATGTTGTTGCTAATGACCAAAAGGTTTCACATCACCTTGATCCAAGGTCATGTGACCAAGGTCAAGGCTACTTAGTACATATTTTTAATGAAATTGTTCATGCTATCCTCTCTTGGTTATATCTCTTGAACTATTTACCAGATCACTTTCATACTTTAGTATGTTGTTGCTTATGACCCAAAGGTTTCACATCACCTGGACCCGAAGAGTCTTAGTATATATTTAATGAAAAAGTACATGCCATTATGTCTAGGCTTTATCATTTGAACGTTTCCAGGGTTTCTTATCACTTTGACCCAAGGTCACGTGTCCAAGGTCAAGATCATTTAGTTATATTTAATGAAACTGTACATACTAATTCTGCTTGGTCTTTATTTCATGAACCGTTTTTACATTGTTTTCATATTTCAGTGTGTTGTTTCTCAGGACTAAAATGTTTCTTATCACATTGTCCCAAGATCGCATGACCAAGGTCACTTGTCCAGGCTATAATTGTATATGCTCATCATTTCCAGGTTATTCAGTTTGTTGTTGCTCATAATCCATAGGTTTCAGATCACCTATATCCAAAGTCATGTGACCAGGGTCACCCAGTATGCTTATAATGAAATTGTAAATACTAATCATGTTCAGGCAATACCTCTTTAAAAAAACCATGTATAGAATCACTTTCATGTTTGATTATGATGTTGCCCATGACTCAAGGGTTTCACATCATCTTGGCCCAAGGCCAAAGTAACTTACAGGGAGGGGGGGACATTTTTTTATATTTCAATAATTGATCCATCATCAATTCGATTTTTGTACCGTTTGGAAAGATGTTAATTAATATCTACAACGAAGATCGTGCAACAAATTATATTTCATAGAATTTAACTTCCTGGGATTCACATTTGCAGTCTTTTGACTGTAATTATGGAGACAATTCCAGCAAAGAACTGAAACACAACAACTATGAACATATCAAACATTGAATTATGAGATCGATGCTACAAATTAGAGACACATGCATAATACATATTCTTTCGTCTTCATGTCGAAATACTGATTAGTAGGTTCGTGATTCATGAAACATACGGACAAAATCAATAATTCAGAAAATCATAAACCGAAAGCATACATACACATATTAAACGTCTTCAAATTCATTAGCATTATTTTAGAGCAGATAAATTTACAGCATGGACAAGACATTAGAAAATCAGGATAAAACAGGATTCAAAGCAAAGAAACCGAACCTCCACCACAAGAAAAGAAGCAAACTCCAAATATGGGAGTGAGACCAGGTGTCCAGGAAGAGTCAGCATCTCCTGCTTGCATGCAACACCTGACGCTTCAATTCGGTAGAATTGTCACATCTGGTTACTTCCATTTCGGAAGATACAAGTATATTCTTTGGTTGCATGGTTCAAATGGTCTAAGACAGACTATCATCCACCATTCTGGACAATGGGACATCATAGTGTATGACGAGTTCCCCGTATCGACCGTAGAATTTCCTCAGTGACGATGTTGGGTGGTCCTGATTAAGAAGCTTATATGAAAGCTTATCTGTCAGAAAAAAAATTAGATCTGAATATTTGGTACTTGCTCTGGCATAAAGACGCTATAAGTAGGCGTTGAAGGGATGTTGCTACTCAGAAAAGGAAAGTTTGTGATGCTGAAATTGAGGTCGTCACGTGTCATAGAGAGAGTGCCGTTGGACATCATTATGTCCAAAAATGATGCTGGATTATTTGTCTCTGTAGTTTCTTTGACTTCAAGCTCCGAAGTATAGATTCTGCTATGGTTATACATAAATTCTGGATTTTTTATGGACAACACATTGTCTACCTGTAAGTGAAGTTAGGGCCAGAAGCTAAGTACCTTTACCCTTCAGAGACCAAATATTGAATGAATTCAGCTTCGCACAAGTAAAAAGATGTCGACAAGGAGTGGGGCACAGATGGTTCCCATTGAAATTCCGACAATTTGCTGGAAGACCTTTCCTCCAGACACCACAAAAATGTTGTCGATCAGAAAATTTAACATCTGAATAATTTCTGTTTCAGAGTACTGACGAGGGCTGATTGATATGTTATGAGCCTCATATTGAAGAATTCGAATTTTATCCGACATTTTGCATTATTTTTCTACATATGTATACACTTTTGCCACCGGTGTTTAAGGGCCTCAATACATGTACCACTTTTAAAGAACTCCTTATCTTGACTGGTCAGAAAGCCATCCACTGCAAGTATGACGTCATCATCGGACTGAAAGTGGGTGCCAGAAATAGCTGCTTTCAGTTTTTGGAATTAAGGAAAGTCTGATGGAGCAGGATCAGGTCATTAAGGCGGATGTTCCATCAAATAAAAGTTACAATTAAGAAATGACTGTAATATAAGTCACATAGTGTGTAGTTTACCTGATATAGAATATATGGTTAGTAAATCTTATATGGACGAGAGCGATTGCCGTTCTTGCTTGTAAAGGCATTGCTTATAATTTTTGCGAGTCTTCCTTTCAATTTAGAATATGGAATTGTTGTGTAAAGCGTCGAAAAATCATAGGCTTTGATCGAATGGACTCTATTGAGATGAGTGCATTCCAGTTGTTCTAAAATTTTCTTTATTATTCTTTAAAATCAACATCTGGTTGTTGTACTATTAGTCCCCGAGGATAAAGTTTTACTGTGTTCCAAATGAATTTTGTAAAATTTCTGATACATAAGTTGATAAATTATTCTGAAAAAATATGGGTATCTCGCTCATGGTATAGCTCTGTACTTATCTGCCTTTATGGCATACATTTAGCTCGGTCCTTATCTGCCTTAATAGCATAGCTCTGTCCTTATCTGCATTATGGCATAGTTCTGTCCTTATCTGCCTTTATGGCATAGCTCTGTCCTTATCTGCCTTTATGGCATAGCTCTGTCCTTATCTGCATCATGGCATACCTTTGTCCTTATCTGCCTTTATGGTATAGCTCTGTTCTTATCTGCCTTTATGGTTAGCTCTGTACTTATCTGCCTTTATGGTATAGCTCTGTCCTTATCTGCCTTTATGGCATAACTCTGTCTTTATCTGCCTTGCTCGGTTCTTATCTGCATTAATAGCATAGCTCTGAGCTTATCTGCATTATGGCAGAGCACTGTCCATATCTGCCTTTATGGCATAGCTCTGTCCATATCTGCCTTTAAGGCATAGCTCTGCCCTTATCTGCCCTTATGACATAGCTCTGTCCATATCTGCCTTTATGGCATAGCTCGGTCTTATCTGCCTTTATGGCATAGCTCTGTCCTGATCTGCCTTTATGGTATTGCTCGGTCCTTATCTTTCTTTATGGCATAGCTCTGTCCCCATCTACATTATGGCATAGTTCTGTCATTATCTGTCTTTATGGCATAGCTCTGTCCTTATCTGCCTTTATGACATAGCTCTGTCCATATCTGCCTTTATGGCATAGCTCGGTCTTATCTGCCTTTATGGCATAGCTCGGTCTTATCTGACTTTATGGCATAGCTCTGTCCTTATCTGCCTTTATGGCATAGCTCGGTCTTATCTGTCTTCATGGCATAGTTCTGTCATTATCTGCCTTTATGGCATAGCTCTGTCCTGATCTGCCTTTATGGCATAGCTCGGTCTTATCTGCCTTTATGGCATAGCTCGGTCCTTATCTGTCTTCATGGCATAGTTCTGTCATTATCTGCCTTTATGGCATAGCTCTGTCCTTATCTGCCTTTATGGCATAGCTCGGTCCTTATCTGCCTTTATGGCATAGCTCTGTCCTCATCTACATTATGGCATAATTCTGTCATTATCTGCCTTTATGGCATAGCTCCGTCCTGATCTGCCTTTATGGTATAGCTCTGTCCTTATCTGCCTTTATGACATAGCTCTGTCCATATCTGCCTTTATGGCATAGCTCGGTCTTATCTGCCTTTATGGCATAGCTCGGTCTTATCTGCCTTTATGGCATAGCTCGGTCTTATCTGCCTTTATGGCATAGCTCTGTCCATATCTGCCTTTATGGCATAGCTCGGTCTTATCTGCCTTTATGGCATAGCTCGGTCTTATCTGCCCTCATGGTCTTCATTTTAGGTCATGTTTAGATTTTGTCACTTTACATATTCACTATTTTGATTTCTATTCTTTCGATGATGATATATTGATTGTTGAAATGCGCATGATGTGCACTTCATTATAACGATAGTACATACATGATAATTTGTAAGTCATGCTCACGATTTCAATTTGTTACTATGGCCATGACTTTCTTCCATTTAGTTAACTTATGAGGACGACTTTGTACCTCTTTTGTCAGACTGTGTTAAGTTATATTTTGTGCGCACTCCATCTATTTCGAAAGAAAGGAGGGGATTTCCAACAATTTTAGGTTGCAGCACCCACAGCAAACCCCAAAACACCCAATGCAAAAACACAGAACAGACACCCACAGGAAGAGACGCAAAAGGGACAAGAAACACCAACTCACACCATTGAAACATTGAACATAAAAGACCACACATAAACCAACGAGACCAATTTTACCTGTTTACAAGTAAAATGAATTTGGGCAGCTTATGAAAAGCACTTTGACTGGAAGCATCACTGCACAGAATTTACTATTCAAAACACGTATCTGGTACATAATAAATTGGTTTGAAGTTTTCTTCAAGAAGGAAGAGAGTTGGAACCCTTCTGCATTATTACCTTACAGTAGAATGACAAATATGGATAATGACCATATCCCTGTCTACAGTACAAAATCGATAATTCAGAAAATCAGAAACCGAAGGCATACAAAATCAGTATAAAACAGGAACCAAAGCAAACAAAAACAAAAACCTTCACCATATGAAAAGAAGCGAACTCCCGATATGATAGTGAGACCAGGTGCCCAGGAAGAGTAAGCATCTCCTTCTTGCATGCAACACGAATAATAGACATAAGAAAAACAGCGCTGTTTGGTTGACCAGACTGATCTCTTAAATCAACTGAGAAGTTAAATTTTTCTATAGAAATGAAACTTGGTAAGGGTAACCCTGGTTATGAAGGGTACTTTATAAGCAGGAGATGCTGACTGTTCCTGGGCACAAGATCTCACTCCCATTTTGGGAGTTCGCTCCTTTGTGTGTTGGGATATGGCCATTATCCATATTTGTAATTATAGAGGTATCTCTGCACAGTTGCTGCTTACGATATGTATGCGATGACAATCAAGGGCAAATCAAACAATGAAGAAACATTTACAATGTAGTTCAGATTGTTGTTATCTATAAGCTCATTTCATTATTGAACTTTTTATTTATCTTTTTATTCAGGTTTACATCGTCGTTTGTCCATTGCAAGCTACCCAGTAAAGAAGTGCCGTATGCTGTTGCCTTGGTATCGGAATTATCCTATAATTCAACTAGGTACATCCCTATTATGAAACAGCAGAACCACGTGATCAGAAACTTCACAGTGTGTGTCAGTCCTTTATTCAATAAATTTAATGGCATCAATGAAATTGTAGAGATGATTGAGCTAAATCGAATACTTGGTGCACAGTATTTCTTTTTCTATAATTTCAGCATATCTAATAGAGTGAATCTAATTTTAGAACATTATAAAGATCTTGGATTGGTCGAAACCATTCCGTGGCATCTTCCCTCGAAAATAAATCAAATTCATTATTTCGCACAGTTTGCCGCGATAAATGATTGTGTATATAGAAATAAGGGCGTGAGTCGCTACGTTATAGTTCAAGATATGGATGAATTCATAATTCCAAGGAAATATAAAAATTGGAGTGATCTCATGGCTTTTCTACCTTCAAATCACAGTACATATCTTGTCCGCTCATCTCTATTTAGAAAAGAATGGCCAGATTTGAACGAAACGTTTTTAACAAAAGATGACCTCATTTCTGCGAAGAAGTACAAGTCGTTAACGATTTTGAAACAATTTAGAGAAACGAAAATATTCCCAAAGGAACAAAGAACCAAATATATAGCTAGGACAGAGTGTGTAGATGCAGCGGACATACATTACGTTTGGAGGCATAGGAATAAAACACACTGTGGTCATTTTTACGTAAGCGAATATATTGCATTAGTGCATCATTACAGGAATGCAATATTTCCTCACAAGAATAAACTATTGGACAATAGAATCAATCATTTTAAATCGAAATTGTTTGATTCTCTGAATAAAACATGGACTATATTACATAGTGGTCCTTTAGGTGTCAAGGAATCAAAAAATTTAACGAGCGATGTTAAAAATATAAATCAAAGCAACATGAAACGAAGACACGTATAACGATCTACGGGAAAAACATCAGAGAAGGTCAGATTGGACAGATCATTATTGGACAGAAAGACACATCTAACGATCTACGGGAAAATCAGAGAAAGTGAGATTGGACAGAGCATCATTTTACAGAAAGACACATCAAACGATCTACGGGAAAATCAGAGAAAGTGAGATTGGACAGAGCATCATTTTACAGAAAGACACATCTAACGATCTACGGGAAAATCAGAGAAAGTGAGATTGAAAAGAGCATCTTGTTTATGTGTTCATCTTACAATGATGAGACTTTTATTCATAACAATTTTGCTTTCTCCTAAACCACTTGTTAACCGGACAAGTGGGGATTCTGTTTACACGTAATCCGGATATCCATATCATTGATACTAACGTCCTGAGTCAGCACCAATTGCACATTGGTCTCGTTTGATATCTAGTATTTTGTGTTAGGTGTTTTGTTGTCGTACTTTGTGTTTCTTGTGCCTTTTGTGTGTCTTTTGTGCTTGTGCTAGTATTTTGTGTTAGGTGTTTTGATGTCGTACTTTGTGTTTCTTGTGCCTTTTGTGTGTGTCCTTTGTGCTTGTCTACTCTGTTCTATTTTCACACAGGTTTATCCGGTGTTTTGCTGTTGGTGCTGTGATCGAGTCTTGTTGGTGTGCCCCTCCTTTCTTTCATTCATGTTTATCTTACAACAATTATATGAAGTATAGGTATCTATATTCAATATTGTTATCTAGTCTCGTATTATTAAAAAAAAATTATTTAATTTTATTTTTGACACATTTTACAATAATAAAACAGCACATCACATTCACTCATACACTCATCCATGTTTATAAGGCACAATGTCATATGAATTAGTATATGTTTGATAACTTTACGTGGAAGAAGAGTTATAATGCTCAAATCAAGTAAAGATTGATTATTTCTGTAAATGCGTCATAATAAATGAGATCAATATTCAAACATCATGTAAAATTTTTGCCAGGGTTTTTTTTTAATTTTTGTGTCGCCTGCAAAGCATAGCGACACTTAGGGATCACTGTGTCCGTTGTCCGTCTGTCTGTGACACTTGGATGTCACACCCTATAAAAGTGATTCCTAAGTGTCGCTATGTTTCGCAGGCGACACATTCATTCATTGGAATGATTTTATCATATTCGAGTTGCTAAAATACATTTTCTTCTCTGTTATAAAGTAGTTGTTAATTTTTGCTTTAATTCTATACATACTTATTATTTTACTCTCCCTTGAAAAGAAAATAAATACATCTTGCATGTGGAAATTATGAAATTAAAAGCATCATTTTGTTGACCACTTCTACCTAAGATGATGTCAGATATACTGCTAGTTGAAGTGGAACATTTGTTTTATAATATACCATTCTTCAATACTTTTCCAGAATGCATAAACAATGATACAGTTAAATAAAGCATGAAAACAAGTATTGATTTCTAATTCACAAGGTTACAAATAGGATAATTCGATTTTGATAAAATATAAAGGTATTTTTGGTTGGTAAAATTCTCTGAAGTAATCTGTATTGAAACGATATAATATGGGTATCTTTAGAGCATTTTCTCATGGTTGGATTTGTTTTTTGCCACTTATGGCTTTGTTCAAAATTAAGTTCATGTTCCAATTTTTGTTCAGACATCGGTTTTCTGTAGAAGTTCTCTACAAATAAATCATACATATCTCTTTGAACCCTTGTTGTTTTTTCATATATAATCAATATACGGTGGTCTAATTGGAGCATCACAAATACATGAAATATTCATCAATTCTGGCCAGGAGGACAGGATAGCCATTTTGAGACCTCGAAGGATTGTGAAAGGGGGTTCAAAACCAAATCTTTGTTCAAATGCATACAATGACCAAAAAATCTCCTTTGTAATCAAATAAGTCTTGTATAGTTCTAATACCTTTTTCAATAAAAAATCCATACTGTATAGTGTGTTTATCAATAATAATTTCTGGGTTATGCCAAATTGGAGACCTAAATATATTTATGGTACTCTTTGGAAGAAGTTTTATAAAGTGACTGCGTAACATCTTTCCAAAATAAATTTCTACCAAGAATACAGAGGGACGTTATAGTACATGAAGTTGATTCATAAAAATGATTTATCCAGGAGGGTTCATTCTGTAAAAGTCTTCTTATCCATGTTAATTTTATTGATTTTATAGATGATGGAATATGTTACATTCTGCAGTCTACATTTTTATAATCCTGACAAAAGGCTCTCCTTGCTATCCTGGCTATCCTGTCCCCCTTTCCACTCCATACAAATTTTTTGAACAAGGTCTCTAGTTCAGATATGTTTTCATTACATGGTTTGGTAAGCTGATAAATAAATGTGTAAGTTTTGGAATCAGCAAAGTTTTCATTCCCAAAATATTGAAATTCTAATTATTCCAATTAAGATTATAATTGAGGCAATATCTATCCATGCTATTAATTTTAGATCCAATCCATATTGCTGATGTTTTCTCAAAGTTTGGTGTCAATACAGAATATTTTGCAAACTGGAAGATTAAATCTAGAGCGCTTTCAAAGGCTTTTTTCTGACCCTTCCAAGAAGATGACAGTGTCGTCTGCATACTGAAGAATCCTGATTTCTTTAGCACCAATAGTCAACCCCTTTATTTCAGTATTCTGTCCAAATAGTATAGCAAGAACTTGCACGCAAATATTAAAAAGGTAAGGAGATGTTGAATAGCCTTGTCGACAACCGCGACTTATATTGAAAAATTGGGAGAAGGAGCAATTAATTCTGTTTCACACATAGTTGAGTATCATCATTTATAAGATGAACGTATGAAGTTGGGGCCAAAGTTGAAGTAATTTAGGCATTTGTACATAAAGTTCCAGAACACAGAGTCGAAAGCTTTTATTCAATATTTTTCGTATTATTCAATATTGTTTTCTAGTCTCGTATTATTCAATATTGTTTTCTAGTCTCGTATTTCTCAACTAGACTTACGTCACGTGTGTGTGCGTTCCGCTGTTATCCTTGCAACATCATCATGAGATCTACTTATTTTCTAACGCAATCAGGAAATGGAAAATTCTTAAGGAATATCAATAGGCCACTCGCCAAAATTCATAATAGCTGACGAGGCGACGAAAAATGTCCGAGGTAGATCATTTTTGCGCACTTTTCCATTGTTACGTCTCAATGGAATTGCGTCTTTTAACAGTGACGTCATAATGTAAAACAAAGCCAAAAGATGTTGCCTCGGACATTTTGTGTTTTCTAACGAGATCGGAAAATGGTCTATTTTAAAAAGGGATTCTGATAGGGAATCTTAAGAAAAATTTACGGGTTGGATTTAAGTTAACATCAACTATTTCATTCAATACAATTGACTCTTTCTTAACAGTGAGCGCGGTGATTGCATCATCGATTTGTAATTAAGAAATAGACAACACATAGACAAAATACTGGTGAAGAATTTACAAATATATACATGGTTCTGAGGGCTAGGCGTCTTTCAGATAAGCTTCTCAGTCAGGGATATGTTTGTGACCGACTAACATCGTCAATAAGGAAGTTCTACGGTCGATATGGGGAACTCGTCACACACTATAATGTCCCACTCTCCAGAATGGTGGATGATATTCTGTCATAGACCATTTGAACCATCCAACCAAAGATTGTACTCTATGTCTTCCGAAATGGAAGTAACCGGAAGTGACAGTTCTACCGAATAGAAGCGGCGGTTGTTGCATGCAAGCAGGAGATGCTTACTCTTCCTGGGCACCTGGTTTCACTCCCATGTCGGGAGTTTTTGTTTGTTTGCTTTGGTTCCTCTTTTATCCTGATTTTATGCATGCAGATGGGTATATTAAAATGGGATCCTGATTTTATCCTGATTTTATACATGCAGATGGGTATATTAAAATCAAGCCCTGTAAGATTGAAGTGGTCGATATACTAAAAGAGCACCTATTTTCACCAAGCGATTGCTCAATTTCTAAGTGTGGCATGAAGAACTGCAAAACTTGTAACATCTTAATAACAGACACTTCATTCTCAAGTAATCTCACAAAACAAACATTTAACACGCATAGTTTTGAAAACCTTAACTGCATGACATCTAATGTTGTGTACGGAATTGAGTGCTCACTTTGTGGGTTGATTTATGTGGGCGAAACCAAAGGCCAGCTCCGAAAAAGAATGTCAGGACACCGGTCAAAAATAAATAATAAAGGAAGTCAACTCCTTTATCGACATTTTGACAAGGCGGATCATTCTGTTTTATCTATGAGAGTCAGAATCCTGGAGAAAATATATCACCCCACAAACAATCCCAATTTGAGCACACCTCTCCGTCGCAACAGAGAAGAGTTCTGGATAAAAAATCTTAACACTGCAGCGCCCTATGGGTGCAACGATAACATCAGCACTATAGGAAACTTAACAAGTCCCGGTTGTCAATCGGTAAATGTGACTAGCTTATTCAACAGATCACAAAGAAGACCTCGAAGTCATGGCATTTGAAAATATAATAGGCCTGAGATACATAGTTTCTCCTTCGATGACTTGGTTCCATTTTTGAATGAGCCTCTAGGCCTGCATTATATTCGTACCAAATTATACTCTGTTCCTTTACGGAAGTTACACGAAATCTACGATTATACGAAGGACCTCGCATATACCGATACACGTTCCCCAGAATACAGACTACAAGGAGTCATCTTGGACATTTCTACTTTTCGTTTATTTCAAGCAGTTAGATCAGATAAATCAGAGGAGAAAACAAACCGCCCTTTCATTAAAGTAAGATTTGCAAACAAAGGTATTGATAACTTGAATCTTGGTCAAATTTTATATCACAAAACTGTCACAGAAAAAATCCCACCATATTTCAAAAGAAAAGAAACTCTTTGTATTTCCTATAGCTACACACCAACAGTTGCATCTAAAATTTACAATTACAAACGATTCCTGCAGTGTATTGATTTAAGTAATCCCTCACTACATCCACTTCCCTGCGAATGTTCTTCATCGGATTTCAACTACTCTCCTTGTGGACACGTTATTACTGGTGACCTTAGTATAGTCAAGAACGACAAGTTGAGAGAATTGTTAAAAAAGGGTCCCAAATACAGAGAAAGTATGTCCTTTACATGGAACCAAAATGTCAAAATTATCATGGACTCTTGTGAGGAATATGCAAGACGTTGGGCAAAGAAAGAGGATGTACAGCTCGACACCCTTTCCGAATGGATAAAATCAATCAGAGGGTTACTTTTATCTAGAATTAATCGATTTAAATCAACTGTGAACACCAGATTCGTGTCTATATTTAAAGACTATGATGTTATCACAGAACAAACCTACCTCCAAGAACATTATGTCATCACACCAGCGGACAAAGCCTCAAATAATTACACATTTACTTGCAAAAAGTACTATTTCGACAGTCTAGTTAAAGAGTTGGGTTTAAATTCTACACCTGGAAATTCCACTTACACCCCAACAAACCTTTCTGCCTCTAAAATAATAGATAACCACAAATCAGCTCTTGCTTCCTTTGGCTTCGACACTACCAATTTAGATTTAGATTTACCATACTTATACTGCATACCTAAAATGTATAAGAAGCCGTACAAACAACGTTTCATCGCCGTTCCTCAAAATGTTCTACCAAATCTGTATCGATCTTACTCACCAAAGTTTTATCTGAAATCAAATCTGGGCTACAAAAATATTGTTCGACAGTATATTCTCGCAGTGGTATCAACCAGATGTGGATTTTAAAGAATTCGAAGGAACTTTTAGAACACCTGAAATCCACTCATTTTAGTAGAGTCCATTCGATCAAAGCCTTTGATTTTTCGACACTTTACACTACAATTCCACATTCTAAATTGAAAGAAAGACTCTCAAAAATTATAAGTAATGCGTTTACAAGTAAGAACGGTAATCGCAAATACAAATTTATTGTTGTTAACTATGACAAAACCTACTTTGTAAAAGAAAAGTCAGATTCTGAAAATAAGTACACTGAAACAGATATTATTCAGATGTTAAACTTTCTGATCGACAACATTTTTGTGGTGTTTGGAGGAAAGGTCTTCCAGCAAATTGTCGGAATTCCAATGGGGACCAATTGTGCCCCACTCCTTGCCGACATTTTCCTTTACTCGAACGAAGCTGAATTCATTCAATCGTTGGTCTCTGAAGGGAAAAGATACTTAGCTTCTGACTTCAACTTCACTTACAGATACATAGACGATGTGTTGTCCATCAATAATCCAAAATTCGCGGATTACCTGAGCAGTATCTATCCTTCGGAGCTTGAAGTCAAAGAAACTTCAGAGACAAATAATTCAGCATCCTATTTGGACATAATGTTGTCCTACGACACTGATGGTCACATGAACACCTCACTCTATGACAAACGTGACGACTTCAATTTCAGCATTACGAACTTTCCTTTTCTGAGTAGCAACATCCCTTCATCGCCTGCTTATGGCGTGTTCATATCTCAGTTGATACGCTATGCCAGAGCAAGTACCAAATATACGGATTTTGTTCTGAGAGCTAGGCGTCTTTCAGATAAGCTTCTCAGTCAGGGATATGTTTGTGACCGACTAACATCGTCACTGAGGAAGTTCTACGGTCGATATGGGGAACTCGTCATACACTATGATGTCCCACTATCCAGAATGGTGGATGATATTCTGTCATAGACCATTTGAACCATCCAACCAAAGATTGTACTCTATATCTTCCAAAATGGAAGTAACCGGATGTGGCAGTTCTACCGAATTGAAGCGACGGGTGTTGCATGCAAGCAGGAGATGCTTACTCTTCCTGGGCACCTGGTCTCACTCTCATATCGGGAGTTCGCTTCTTTTCATATGGTGGAGATTTTTGTTTTTGTTTGCTTTGGTTCCTGTTTTATCCTGATTTTGTATGCCTTCGGTTTCTGATTTTCTGAATTATCGATTTTGTACTGTAGACAGGGATATGGTCATTATCCATATTTGTCATTTGTATGCCTTCGGTTTCTGATTTTCTGAATTATAGATTTTGTGCTATATACAGGGATATGGTAATTATCCATATATGTCATGGTATGTTTTAATCGGAAAATCGATACCATTTCATCCTAAAATAATTGCATATTGAATTATTGATGCCTAATCAAAATTTCAATTGCCGTAGAAATTAGCAAATTATTATTAATTCAAACTAAAATGTTCATACATTGACGCAAAATCAAAATTGTTTATGTTTAATTGGTATGCAATGAATGACAGGACTTTTATCTTATTTATATTAGTGAAATTTACTTGAAGAAACTTGGATTACGATTAAATCCAAAGGCGGATCCATGGATTGATGTTACAATGGTTCGTAGAAAATTACAAATCAGACAAGATGCCATATATAGAGGCCTGATCTACACCTCCCCTTTTCGACTTTGCCAAAATAGGCATGGTGAACCCCTGATAGCGATTACAGTGAGTGAAACTGAGAGTTTAAGACAGGCCCCTGACCACGTGTCCTCTCTGAATGCCAGTCAGATTCTTCGGGTAAGGCACCTGGTCTCACTCTCATATCGGGAGTTCGCTTCTTTTCATATGGTGGAGGTTTTTGTTTTTGTTTGCTTTGGTTCCTGTTTTATCCTGATTTTGTATGCCTTCGGTTTCTGATTTTCTGAATTATCGATTTTGTACTGTAGACAGGGATATGGTCATTATCCATATTTGTCATCATGCATGAGCTTGTTACAGCTGTCAGAGCACGGACTGTATTTAATTCGTACATACCAATTTACATACCAATCTGTGTGTTTCTTAGGCCACTGTGTCATGCTGTCTGTTTGTATGGTCATCGCACAGTAAGGAGGTATCTTTCCACCACAATTGTGCGTACTTAGATACCTCTTGGTAATCGGAAAATTGGGAGGGTTGTGCGCATATGGCCGTCCTAAATCGACACCATTCACCCATTTGTCTCATTGGTTTATGTGTAGTCATTTGTGTTTGATGTTTCTATCATGTGATTTTGTGTTTATTGTCCCTTTCTCCTTCTCCTTCTGTGCGTCTATGCTCTGAGGTCTTGCATTGGATGTTTTTGGGTTTTCCTAGGGGTTCTGCAACAGAGTGTTTAGGAAAATCCCCTCCTTTTTATACATTTCTTCAGCTTTAAGCTGTATGAAAGTATTTTTCATTTTGTTTTTCTATTTTTAATTTAGGTGGGTTTGGATTTTGTGTTAAAGGTTTTCTTATCGGTGAGAAGAGCAAAAATAAGGATAAATTCTTCCGTACTAGAGGCTAGTGTACATATGTAATATAATATTTCCTTTTCGTAATGTTTATCCATTAATAACTGGCGGAAAGAAAGCTACTATAGAAAGAAAGCTACTAAGGACAATGTTGTCCACCATTCTGGAGAGTGGGACATCATAGTGTATGACGAGTTCCCCATATCGACCGTAGAACTTCCTCAGTGATGATGTTAATCATGTTTCTTTAACATTTACTGCAATATTTTTGACATGTTTTAAAACATGATTATGTTAAATGTACCGAATGACGTAGCAGGATGGGTGGGACATGATGATATAGGACCCGGTGTTTTAGAAATTTCAAGAAATGTTGATAACAGAAATTTTCGAATGCGTTGAAAGAAAGGAGGGGATCTCCACCAACACACCACAGCACCCACAGCAAAATCCCAAAACACCCAGTGCAAAAAACACAGAACAGACATCCACAGAAAGAGACGCAAAAGGGACAAGGAATACAAACTCACACCATAGAAACATTAAACATAAAAGACTACACATAAACCAACGAGACCAATGGGCAACCGGTGCCGACTTAGAACGGCCATCTGCCACGTAAATAGCAGACGGTGTGGTTATCTTGGATTACGTGCGCACAACCCTCCCACTATTCCGATTTCCCAGAGGTCTCGAAGAACGCACAATTATGGTGTAAAACAACCTCCTCACTGTTAGATGAACACACACAAACAAGACCGTAAAACACAGGGGTCCAAGCAACACAGATGAATATGTAAATGGATATTAAAAGAGGACTGCGTAATACAGTCCGTGCTCTGCCGGTTGTAGCGAGCTCATATATGTTATCACCCGAGGAGTCCGACTGACATTCAGAAAGGACAGGTGGTCGGGGCCCTGTCTTCTCTAAAGAGGTTTGGACAGGGCCCGTCATGGAGTCCCGTCGTCACAGTCAGTGAGAGTGCATATTGAATTATTGATGCCTAATCAAAATTTCAATTGCCGTAGAAATTAGCAAATTATTATTAATTCAAACTAAAATGTTCATACATTGACGCAAAATCAAAATTGTTTATGTTTAATTGGTATGCAATGAATGACAGGACTTTTATCTTATTTATATTAGTGAAATTTACTTGAAGAAACTTGGATTACGATTAAATCCAAAGGCGGATCCATGAATTGATGTTACAATGGTTCGTAGAAAATTACAAATCAGACAAGATGCCATATATAGAGGCCTGATCTACACCTCCCCTTTTCGACTTTGCCAAAATAGGCATGGTGAACCCCTGATAGCGATTACAGTGATTGAAACTGAGAGTTTAAGACAGGCCCCTGACCACGTGTCCTCTCTGAATGCCAGTCACATTCTTCGGGTAACATCATGCATGAGCTTGTTACAGCTGTCAGAGCACGGACTGTATTTAATTCGTACATACCAATTTACATACCAATCTGTGTGTTTCTTAGGCCACTGTGTCATGCTGTCTGTTTGTATGGTCATCGCACAGTAAGGAGGTATCTTTCCACCACAATTGTGCGTACTTAGATACCTCTTGGTAATCGGAAAATTGGGAGGGTTGTGCGCATATGGCCGTCCTAAATCGACACCATTCACCCATTTGTCTCATTGGTTTATGTGTAGTCATTTGTGTTTGATGTTTCTATCATGTGATTTTGTGTTTATTGTCCCTTTCTCCTTCTCCTTCTGTGCGTCTATGCTCTGAGGTCTTGCATTGGATGTTTTTGGGTTTTCCTAGGGGTTCTGCAACAGAGTGTTTAGGAAAATCCCCTCCTTTTTATACATTTCTTCAGCTTTAAGCTGTATGAAAGTATTTTTCATTTTGTTTTTCTATTTTTAATTTAGGTGGGTTTGGATTTTGTGTTAAAGGTTTTCTTATCGGTGAGAAGAGCAAAAATAAGGATAAATTCTTCCGTACTAGAGGCTAGTGTACATATGTAATATAATATTTACTTTTCGTAATGTTTATCCATTAATAACTGGCGGAAAGAAAGCTACTATAGAAAGAAAGCTACTAAGGACAATGTTGTCCACCATTCTGGAGAGTGGGACATCATAGTGTATGACGAGTTCCCCATATCGACCGTAGAACTTCCTCAGTGATGATGTTAATCATGTTTCTTTAACATTTACTGCAATATTTTTGACATGTTTTAAAACATGATTATGTTAAATGTACCGAATGACGTAGCAGGATGGGTGGGACATGATGATATAGGACCCGGTGTTTTAGAAATTTCAAGAAATGTTGATAACAGAAATTTTCGAATGCGTTGAAAGAAAGGAGGGGATCTCCACCAACACACCACAGCACCCACAGCAAAATCCCAAAACACCCAGTGCAAAAAAACACAGAACAGACATCCACAGAAAGAGACGCAAAAGGGACAAGGAATACAAACTCACACCATAGAAACATTAAACATAAAAGACTACACATAAACCAACGAGACCAATGGGCAACCGGTGCCGACTTAGAACGGCCATCTGCCACGTAAATAGCAGACGGTGTGGTTATCTTGGATTACGTGCGCACAACCCTCCCACTATTCCGATTTCCCAGAGGTCTCGAAGAACGCACAATTATGGTGTAAAACAACCTCCTCACTGTTAGATGAACACACACAAACAAGACCGTAAAACACAGGGGTCCAAGCAACACAGATGAATATGTAAATGGATATTAAAAGAGGACTGCGTAATACAGTCCGTGCTCTGCCGGTTGTAGCGAGCTCATATATGTTATCACCCGAGGAGTCCGACTGACATTCAGAAAGGACAGGTGGTCGGGGCCCTGTCTTCTCTAAAGAGGTTTGGACAGGGCCCGTCATGGAGTCCCGTCGTCACAGTCAGTGAGAGTGCAAGTTTTTTAAAAAGAATGCGCTTGTACAAGACTGTAGATTGGTCAAGTCTGTCTGGTGACATTAGGATCATCTCCACGGTATAAAAGGTGTTTGATGACTCTGACGCATTTTCGATAGTTATGCTGTCTACCTTTGATTCTTCTTATTTTGTTAATTATGTCACCATGAAATGCAGGTTGTGAAATACCTAAAGATATATACGATGTTGCTTGTATGGGTCAGAATTTCAAAAGAAGTTGATCATAATTTTTGTAAAATTCCAGAAAGTCTTTACTAGTTTGTGAAAGCGAAAACCTTGACCTAAAAGTTTATTTGTAATTTGTAAATTTCTATTATGAAAATCCAAAACATCAGTACATGCTCTAGCATACCGAATGAATTGTGAAATGAAGATACCGTATGACCGTCAAGCCAGGGGAAATTTACTATGTTGAATCCAAAATCATCTGGTTTGTCATACACACTTGTATGAATTTCTCCATTGACAATTTTGATATTTAGGTTCTGTGTCTGTAACTTTTGTCTTGTTTAGAGTCAATTCTTGTGGATAAATTACATCTTTATACTTTTCAAAAACAGGATTATCAATAGTAAGAATATCATCCAGGTACCTAGAAGTACCAATGAAACATTTCACATCATTATGTTTTTTTTTTTTTTTTGCTTTTGAAGATTTTGAATTAATTCTTTTTCATATGTTGTTGTGGGTCATGTATTATTTTAGTTTTACTTTATGTGTAGGTACACATGTACTTAGTCATGTTGTATTATGATTTCATAATAATTCTTTCTAGATTTTACTATGTCATGTTTATTTCATTAGAGAATGTTCCAGTGTGTTCTTTGTTACATCATTTTCATCACATGACTGTGATTTCTAGAATTTACTCTATTGTTAATCGTGTGTAATGAGTCATTGTTCTAGAAGCTTCTGGTTAATTCATTGGTGTTAAGTATAAATACCTCTGAGGAACTGTGTTGAGGGGACATTCGTACACATTCGTAGACACGATTCATTCATCTATTCTGATATACTGGGACACTTTATTTGTTGAGACTTTAATCCATTTGACAACGTTTGGACACCGATCTTTCGAGAACGTTTGTGATTACCGGAAACCATACATTCGATAGACTTTGTGGACCGTAACGGACACTTTGATCCGGACATTATATTGTAAGTTGTAATCATTTGAAATATATATATTTTGTACATAATTAAACTTGTAAATTTATATTCTGTCTTTGTCTGATTTTTGCTGGCGTTTTGGGGTATTCTGACCCATAACAGAATTGGGGGCTCGTCCGGGATCGTAATCTCTGCATATTTGCATTTTTACGTAAAGTTCGTTTTTAAAAAAAAAAAAAAAAAAAGAAAATATTTTTCTCAATAAACTTTTTGCCAGCAGAAATCAATCATGGAATTTTTGAAATCGCCGACTGTAGATGAGTTCGAATCACTGAAAAAAGATAATTTGATTGGTTTAGGTCTTCACTTGAAGTTAGATGTAAAATCTTCTATGAGAAAACAAGAAATTAGAAATATTGTGGCTAAAGAGCTTTTAGCTGAGGAAATCTTTTCGTCATACGATTTTCCTGTTGAACCTGTTTCAAGCGAAACCAAAATGTCAAAATTTGAGTTTGAATTAGAAAAAATGAAAATGCAATTACAATTTGAAAGAGAAGAAAAAGAAAGACAATTTGAAAAAGAAGAAAAAGAAAGACAATTTGAAAGAGAAAAGGAAGAAAGAGAGAAACAGGAACGTATGCACGAGAAAGAACTTCAGTTTGAGTTAGAAAAGTTAAAGTTAGAAAGAAGCGCTAAGGAAAATCCTGTTCCTTCGCTTGTCAAGTCTGAATTCGACGCCGCCAAAAACATCAGATTAGTACCAAAATTTCAAGAAAAGTCCGTGGACAAATATTTTCCACATTTTGAGAAAATCGCGGCCAATCTGAAGTGGCCACGCGATTTTTGGCCAACTTTATTACAAAGCGTACTTATTGGCAAAGCGGCTGAAGTGTACTCGGCGCTCAGTATTGCTGAGAGTTCAGACTATGACAAGGTCAAGGACACGATTTTGAGAGCATATCAGTTAGTACCTGAGGCGTACAGACAAAAGTTTAGAAAGTACAAAAAGTTTGAAAATCAAACATATGTTGAATTTGCTCGAGAAAAAGAAGATTTATTTGATCAGTGGTTTCGATCTAAGAAAATTCCCAATTCATTTGACAATTTGCGTCAAAAAGTTCTGATAGAAGAGTTCAAAGAGTGTGTACATCAAGATTTAAGAACTCATTTGGAAGACAAAAATGTTAAAACTCTTGAAGAAGCCGCTGTTTTGTCTGATACGTATGCTCTCACTCATAAGAAAAATTTTGTGTCAAAAACTCAATCTAGCGATAGCGCAAAAACGTCAGATGTTCCAAAGAAAAATGTACAAGAGTCTCAGTCGTCCATTAGTTCCCAGTCACCATCTCAAGGTGGTTCTACGTCCGGACCTAGGTCCGAGCGTTCTGAGGCATCCCCAGGGGTGGGGTCGCTTCCTACATGCAATTATTGTAAGAAAAAAGGTCATGTTATTGGTGAGTGTTTGAAGCTTAAGAAGAAAAAAGAACTTAAGTCACAGGCCTTTGCGTCTGTTAAAAATGATAGGAAAGCCTTAGATTCGATTTGTTCTGACACTCCTGAGATTCAGGGTTCTAAGTCCAGTTCTGATGATTTTGTGGAGGATCATTATAAGCCCTTTTTGTCACAGGGATTTGTTTCACTCAGTGATTCTAGCGAAGCGTTGCCTGTTCAGATTTTGAGAGATACTGGTGCTGCCCAGACTTTATTATTAGAGGGTTCATTGCCTTTGTCTGAGCACACTTTTACTGGTAGGTCAGTTTTATTACAGGGTGTGGAGCTAGGCGTCATTGATGTTCCCCTTCATAAAATTTATTTGAAGTCAGACTTAATTACTGGACCTGTTATCGTAGGTGTTCGACCTACTCTTCCCGTTCAAGGCGTTTCCTTGTTGCTTGGCAACGATTTAGCTGGCGGCAAAGTTGTAGCCGATCCGATTGTTTGTGAGAAAATCACGTCCGATGTCGTGTCCGATGATGAAGACGACGACTTGTACCCAGCCTGCGCAGTTACCAGGGCGATGGCCAGGAACAGACTAAAAGAGGCTGAGAGTACTTCTGCACTTAACGAGGACCATCCCTCTGAAGATATAGACCTTTCTGACACATTCATGTCTACCATTGATGACAACGTACCTGAAACGTCAGTACCACTTCATGTAGACAAGTCTCCGGCAGTACCTGGTGATGATTCCCATCCGCCCTTAGACAGGGGTACAGATGCCTTAAGCCGTGAGCAGCTCCTCTCCGAGCAAACTAAAGATCCGGAGATCATCCGACTAAGCAAGAGGGCCCTTCCCCGAGAAGAAGCGGACAAAGTCGGAGAGTGCTTCTACATACAAGATGGCATCCTTATGCGGAAATGGAGACTACCCGATGCACCCCCTAATGACGTGTGGCGGGTCGTTCACCAGATAGTGGTTCCAGTAGCGTATCGCGGGGATATCATGAGTTTAGCTCACGACACACCCATGGCAGGTCATTTAGGTGTCAATAAGACTTATAATAGGAATTTAAGTCACTTTTACTGGCCTAAGTTGAGAAAAGATGTGTCTGAGTTTTGTAAGTCTTGTCATAGTTGTCAGATGGTAGGTAAACCCAATCAAGTTATACCACCTGCTCCCCTCCAACCCATTCCAGCCTTTGAGGAACCTTTTAGTAGGGTGTTAGTTGATTGTGTAGGTCCTTTGCCTAGGACTAGGTCAGGGAATCAGTACTTACTGACAATTATGTGTACTTCGACTAGGTTTCCTGAAGCCATACCTCTTAGGAATATTAAGGCAAAGACCATAGTTAAGGCCCTTACAAAGTTTTTCAGTTTCGTAGGTGCTCCCAAGGCTATTCAGTCAGATCAGGGTTCGAATTTTATGTCAGGATTGTTTCAGCAGGTTATGCATGAGCTAGGTATCAGGCAGTACAAGTCTTCTGCGTACCATCCTGAGTCCCAGGGGGCACTTGAACGCTTTCATCAGACCCTTAAAACTATGATGAAAACATATTGTCACCAGTATGGCAAAGACTGGGATGAAGGGGTTCACCTCGTGTTGTTTGCTGCACGAGAAGCGGTTCAGGAGTCCCTGGGGTTCAGTCCCTTTGAGCTAGTTTTTGGGCATACGGTCAGGGGGCCATTGAAGTTATTGAAGGAAAAATGGTTGACTGAGACTAGCGATTTGAATCTCTTAGACTACGTGTCTAATTTCAAAGAGAAATTATATAATGCTTGCAAATTAGCACAAGAAAATCTCAAAACCTCACAAATGAAAATGAAAACATGGTATGACAAAGATGCTAGAAACAGAGTTTTTAAACCAGGCGATAAAGTTCTTGTCTTTTTGCCTATCCCTGGTCATCCTTTGCAAGCTAGATATTTCGGTCCTTATGAGATTGAGAGTAAAATTAGTGATGTTAACTATGTAGTTAAGACACCAGGTCGGCGAAAAGAAAAAAGAGTGTGTCATGTTAACATGTTGAAAGAGTATTTTGATAGAAGTGACCGAAATTTTGTAAAACCAGTTTCCACTTTGGCCAATGTAAATACATTAGAAAATCGTGTTGAACCTGAATGTAATGAAGAGACTGTCGAAAAAGACTTTGCTCAAAGTGTCCGTTTGAAGAATTCTGAAATTCTAACAAATCCGAAAGTGAAACTCGGACATTTGACCGTGCATCAAAAAGAGGAAGTGCATCAATTAATGCGGGAATATACGACCATCTTTCCGGACGTTCCAAAAAAGACGAATGCATCTCATCATGACGTCATTGTGGGTGATGCGTCACCTATCAAACAGTATCCCTATCGGTTAAACCCGATAAAGCTTCAATACATGCGGAAAGAAATTCAATACATGCTTGAAAATGACATTATTGAACCCAGCAATAGTGATTGGAGTTCCCCATGTATTCTTGTTCCGAAGCCAGACGGAACTTACCGATTGTGTACGGACTTTAGAAAAGTCAATTCAGTCACCAAAACTGACTCTTATCCGATCCCACGAATCGATGACTGTATAGATAAAATTGGCAGTGCAAAATTTGTCAGTAAATTTGACTTGCTTAAAGGCTATTGGCAGGTCCCGCTTACCGAGAGAGCCAGAGAAATATCGGCATTTGCGACTCCAGATGGGCTATACCAATATAAAGTAATGCCCTTTGGTATGAAAAACGCACCAGCCACATTCCAGAGGATGATTCATTCGCTCCTAAATCATCTCGAAGGATGCGAGGCGTACATCGATGACGTCATCATCTACAGCGACACCTGGGATGATCATCTCCGAATCATGCGTACTTTCTTCGACATACTGGCGAAAGCAAACCTCACAGTGAACCTTGCGAAAAGTGAATTTTGTCACGCGACTGTAGAATATTTGGGTCACAAAGTAGGTCAAGGTTACTCCTATCATGGCCAAGGTGGAAGCTATTTCAAAGTTCCCGATTCCTACCAATAAGAAAGAGATAATGAGATTTTTAGGAATGGCAGGATTTTACAGAAAATTTTGTCCAAATTTCTCGTC
Source organism: Pinctada fucata (assembly GCA_028142955.1). Classification (NCBI taxonomy): domain Eukaryota; kingdom Metazoa; phylum Mollusca; class Bivalvia; order Pterioida; family Pteriidae; genus Pinctada; species Pinctada fucata. The sequence goes on from AP027112.1 coordinate 7,543,168, forward strand.
AGTTGTTGGTCCACTTACCAATCTGTTACAAAAGAGAGTGAATTTTGCATGGACCAATGACTGTGACGAATCTTTTAAGAAAATCAAATGTGTTCTTATGAATAGTCCTGTCCTGTCAGCTCCAAATTTTGATAAGCAATTTAAGCTTACTGTTGATGCCAGTGACATGGAATCGGGGCTGCTTTGTTTCAAGAAAATGATGATGGTGTAGATAGAGTTGTTTGTTATTTTTCAAAGAAGTTGACAAAATGTCAAAAGAATTACTCTACTATTGAAAAAGAATGTCTTGCATTATTGTTAGCTTTACAACATTTTGATGTTTATTTGAATGTTACTTTACATCCCATTCTTGTATATACTGACCACAACCCTCTCACATTTTTGCACAAAATGTCAAACAAGAATCAAAGACTTACAAGGTGGAGTTTATTGTTGCAAGAGTACAATATCATTATTAACCATATCAAGGGCAAAGACAATGTGATTGCAGATGCACTATCGAGAGTTTCATGAGTGATTTTTGCAGAATTTACCACCTAAGTTTTCATTGACATTCAAACTTTTTTTAAGGGGGGAGGTGTTGTGGGTCATGTATTATTTTAGTTTTACTTTATGTGTAGGTACACATGTACTTAGTCATGTTGTATTATGATTTCATAATAATTCTTTCTAGATTTTACTATGTCATGTTTATTTCATTAGAGAATGTTCCAGTATGTTCTTTGTTACATCATTTTCATCACATGACTGTGATTTCTAGAATTTACTCTATTGTTAATCGTGTGTAATGAGTCATTGTTCTAGAAGCTTCTGGTTAATTCATTGGTATTAAGTATAAATACCTCTGAGGAACTGTGTTGAGGGGACATTCGTACACATTCGTAGACACGATTCATTCATCTATTCTGATATACTGGGACACTTTATTTGTTGAGACTTTAATCCATTTGACAACGTTTGGACACCGATCTTTCGAGAACGTTTGTGATTACCGGAAACCATACATTCGATAGACTTTGTGGACCGTAACGGACACTTTGATCCGGACATTATATTGTAAGTTGTAATCATTTGAAATATATATATTTTGTACATAATTAAACTTGTAAATTTATATTCTGTCTTTGTCTGATTTTTGCTGGCGTTTTGGGGTATTCTGACCCATAACAATGTGTATAAAAATAAATCTGCAACAAGAGGCGCACAATTTGTACCCTTAGGAATCCCTACAACCTGCTTGTAGAGATTCTCACAAAATCTTACATAAATATTGTCCAAGAGGAAGGACAAGGCACTTCACAGGTCACTACATGTACATGTCCATGATTTGTATGATTTGTATTCTGTAGCGGAAAAGACACCCTTTGATTCAGATGTACAAATATAAGTTTTCCCCTCTCGATTATAGCACCATTTAATGAGTTTGGACAATTGATCATTAATCTTGTCGTGAGGAAGCGTGGTGTGCATATTTGAAAAGTCGTATGAAGAAATCGTATTGGCTTGAAAATTTCTAGATTTCATTCTGTCAATCACATCCCCTGAATTTCTAATAGACCAAAATAAATTTACATCATTCCTGTGCAGAAAGATGTTGAAGAAACGATATCAACTGAAGTTGATCGAACTTGGCTATATGTGCCCTCGGAGACTCCTAGTCCACAAGTAGTGACACTCACCAAGTGGTATAAATGTTAACCGTCTTCAAATTCAATAGCATCATTTAAGAAAAGATAAATTTGCAGCATGGACCAGACATGCTCGTTTTGGGTACTTAACTCTCGTTAGTGATCCTCAATCTAAACAATGTAGTATGGCCAAAAACTGTAAAGTTATTATGTCCAAAAATGTACCGAAAGACTTAGCAAGATGGGTGGGATGTGATGCTACAAGACCCATGTTTTAGAAATTTGAAGAAATTTTGATAACAGAAATTTTCAAATATTACCTAGATTATTCAAATTCAGGGGCACATTATATAAAGCACGCATCTTTTGTTAAAATAGAGATATTGCGCGTTATGATGAAATACACATATAAGAAATACATCTGAAGTGATCAGTTCTTTGGAAAAATACAAAATGTGTTATTTCTTTGTCAAACATCTCCACAAGACGACTGTATCTGCAAACTGGAAGGATGTAGCTTCAAGCAGTAGTTACGGCCATTCTTATACCTTTTTCTTGATTCATTTGCTCGTTTGTTTTTTTTTTTGGTCAACTTTTCGCTTCAGATCAATTTTCTTTTTAAAACATATATAGTTTGTAACCTATGTAACACACAGACAATGATTGAAAGACAACATTGACACAGAGAAATTCGTTGTATTTTTTTGAATACTGACGTATTGAGATCACGTACATTTGGTTACGTTCATCCGCTTACCGGTGACAATGAAAATTATATTATTTCAAATTCATGCGGTAAATTTATTCATATCAGTGCCAAACAATATGTGATAACGTCTATAAATCTTAAAACAATCCCTAAGTATTTCATACTAGAGTCATACATAACGTATCCGAATATGTCAACGTATCCATACCAATCTTTACCGCGCTTGCGCGGGTCCGTTTCTAGACATAACATATATCATTTTGCTATTTCGGAAACTTGTCTATTCATCCAAAATTATTGTTGAAGTCAAAGGAGGTTAGCATTTTAGCACCATCCCTCCAATGCTATTTTGAACAAAGATTTCATTTTGATATGCTGCTGGGTCGACCCTGCAGGAGGTTTGGAGCCGCTTGCTCTCTAAGGAGAGAATTTATGCAAAAACTTAATTTAAAAAAATATATATAACCAGAGGGGGCTATTAAAATGAATTTTGGCTGTGTTTAAAAGTCACTGGTGGGGATTTAATGTCCGAAGCGCGTGTCTGGTGCATAAAGATTTGTTTGGAATTTTCTTCAAGAGGATATAGAGTTGGAACACTTCCGTGTTTTTTAAAGTAGTGTCTAATTCAAAGTTGTGGTATATAAGTATTTAGTAGGATTAAGGTAGAGCATCCCTCATGTCTCAGATGCTAATATTTCCAAAATTTTAACTTTTACAATATTTTCTTTTTCATAAATTCGAAATTTGTGCTAGACCTGATAAACTAACCAAATGAAATTTGTGGTTTCACGATTATCATGAGAACGTAAGAAGTCTGAACTTTAACATTGGACCCTATGGGAAAAGTAAGAAAATACCAATTTTAGAGGTGATAAAATGTAACTATAAAATTTTCTTTTCCCAAAACTATGTTAGTCTCTAAACAATATTCTGAAGAGAAAAAATATGGTATCCAGGCATAAAATTTTCAAAATTCTGACCTGAGGGATACTCTACCTTAAACAGGGAGTTTTAAGCTTATTTCTGAAAAGGAGCTGTTAAGATAAGGGCCGTATTTAGCCCTGAATCTCGTGACTTATTTCTTGCGCATGGCGAATCGTATACAGAAAAACATGCATCATTATTGAAATATAATGTATTTGCAGAACTTCTACATGTTTTACATTATGTCGAGGAACTCTTAAGGTTGTAAAATTAAGGTCGAAAGAGGTAGGGGTGCTCGGATAGAAAATCCGATAATATCGACAAAAAACGTATACATTTTTGAATATTTTGTCTAAAATGGATAAATATAAGCTAAAAGACATCAAATATGTCTACATTGTGTATCAGAAATAGATTTCGAACGTTCTACCTCCTTTAATCGGTAAATAATGAAATCCGGAACTTAAAATACGGTCTTATTCTTCTGTGGTAGAGTCGATGTATTCATTTATGTCTATTCGAACACGAAGATTTTACTAAGCGTTTGAGATAACTACTCTCATTGGGTAGCTTTATCCAATCAAATCTTATCTGATTTCTGAAGTTTGGTACGTCTTACATGTGACCATTCAGTATATATACAGCCACCACTTGGCATTTAACGGAGAACGTGTTGAGCTTTCTCAACAGACAGCTACAATCCACTGCTATTTAGGTCAGACTTTTTCTGACTATTATATTACTTTTGGCTATATTTAAACTATCTAGATTTGCGATTAAGTCCGTCAAATACGTCCACCACATTCTTCACTACTATATAGAATTACTACTTGTTTTGTCCTTATTTATCGGAGATACCGTTGATTATTTCATTTTGTTAAATAAACGATTAAAACTTATTATTTATTGATCATTTTGATTTCATGGCCACTCGGCCCTCCTACATTTTGGTGACGAAGATGGGATAGGTTTTAGAAAAAAAAAACCTATCCAGTGATTCGAACCCGGCACGTGTACTGCCTCGCATGCAGCAAGATAAACCAAAAACAATGTCTGTGTGCGTGAAATGTCTTTATTCCAGGTTCTTGAAGTTGACATTGTCTTATGATGGTGAAAAGCTATAAAAAATATGAAAAAGTTCGATAGAAAAAATCACAACAAAAATGTAGAAATATGATACAAACAGGTTTCCATAGTTTTGAAAATCAATTAGCAACATCCGTAGTAATTTGACATATTTTACGGTCATGACAAAAAAGGTGTTCCATACATTGGAGAAACAAAACAAAATGCAAATAATCAATATACTGTCAACATAATATTGCTTTAACGATCAATAAACATTTGTAGAAAACAATCAAAGTAAGTAAATCAGACTTACACTGTGAGTTTACAAGATATAATCCAAAATCAAAGATACAGAAAAGGAAATGGAAAACTTTGTAATCAATCAAACCCGGAAGTGTTCAAACAATATTGAAAGTAGATACCTCTCCGAAAGTGGAGCACTGACTAGGAGTCTAACATGTAAATGCAGGTAAGTATGCAAATATAGTATACAGGTGCATAAGAGAGTCAATAAAACAGTTAATAAAAGAGTCATTAACAGCACACTCCTCGCCTGATATTACTTTATATCACTCACACATTCAGAAAAATGTTACATGTACCAAAGTCATATGGATCTAACTTTCCAAAAGAACAACAAGCTCATGCACGGGTCTCACAAAGGTTGCTATCTTACCCTCTCTCACAACTTGTAACTCCACCTTACGCACACGTTCATCCTTGCTAGGAAACACTCTGATTACAACACCCATCGGCCATTGGTTGCGTGGAATGTCTTTGTCTCTCAACAATACAACATCACCATTCGAGATATTACGCTGAGTATTGTGCCATTTGCGGCGGCACTGTAGTGTTTGTAAGTACTCAGACTGCCATCTTTTCCAGAACAATGAAGAGAGATACTGCACGCGTTGCCATTGTTTCCGAAGTAGGTCCTTCTGATCAAGTTCAAGATCACCTTCACTAACAGAATCGGAGTCAGTCTTTTGGGTAAGTAGGATCGCAGGAGTGAGTATGAAAGGTGAGTTTGTATCGCTCGAAATAGGAATGAGCGGTCTAGAGTTTCTTATGGAGCTAGCTTCGGCTAGAAACGTAACGAGGACCTCATGTGTCAGTGTGCGAGATCCGTGGTCCAGAAGCATGGAATCCAGAATGCGACGCGTAATGCCATTCATTCTTTCCCATACCCCTCCCATATGGGAGGAGTGGGGTGCGTTGAAGATCCACGTGGTTCCGTTTTTATGAAGAAAGTCACTAATTGGGCCATCTTCGACGTTTACCGCATTCATCTGTAGAGGAGAAACGGCTCCAATGAAGTTGGTTCCTCTATCGGATCTAATGATCTGCACTTTACCTCGGAGTGCTATAAACCTCCTAAGAGCGTTTATGAAGGATGATGACGACATCTCTTCAATTACTTCAATGTGAACAGCGCGAGTCGCCATACATGTGAACAATGCTGCCCATCGTTTGCTGTTAGCTGAGCCTCCTCGTGTACGGCGCGTTACCACCTCCCATGGTCCGAAAATGTCTATACCAACTGATGTAAACGGCGGTTGTCCTGGTGTCACCCTATCTACCGGAAGGTCCGACATCTTCTGAGCTGCAAGATTCCCTCTTAACTTCCTGCATACAACGCACTTATGGATTACAGACGACACCAATCGCTTACATCCTGTAATCCAAACTCCAGATGATCTCACTCTACCTTCAGTAAGGTGTCGCCCCTGATGATAAACGTCTGTGTGATGTTTTCGAACCAGAAGTGTCGCCACGTAATGATTACCAGGAATCAATATCGGATGTTTGAACGTAGAGTCGGTTTTAGTGAGCTTAAGTCGTCCTCCTACTCGGATGATGCCTGAATCGTCCAGTACGGGATCCAAGGTCAAAATATGACTGTGCCTTGGAAGAGGTTTAGAGGATCTAAGGCATTCTAGTTCGTCAGATAGCGTTTCGGCTTGAATAGTCTTGATGACAAAGAATTCAGCCTTCTTGTATGACTCCACGGTTTTCTTGGAGAGTTCCTTTGTTTTACCCTTGCGGTAGTCAATAAATCTCTGTAGAAGAGTGATAGCTTCAACAAGCGAATTCCAAGAAGAGAATCGTGAGAATCTATGAGAGCCGAGGCCAGAACGAATTTCGAGCTCGGCATCGGATGCTTTGCAACGTACTTCATTGTCAGCTTCAGGGTCAACGAGCGGATGATCAACTGAAGACGAGTCATCGGGAGGCGAGTTTGGCCCCGATAACCACAGACTGTTCTCCAAGTCCTTCGGTGAAATGCCTCTGGTACCGACATCTGCTGGGTTTACACTCGTATTGACGTAGCTCCATTGGTGAGGTTCGCTGAGGTTACGTATATGTGCTACTCGATTCGCAACATACATGAAGAATCGTTTCTTTTCATTACTGATGTACCCTAGTACAACACGTGAGTCGGTAAAGTATCGTATAGAATCAATGTCGACCTGTAAGTGTTCCTGGACAATTTGTGCGATGTCGACGGCAAGCACGGCTGCGCACAATTCTAAACGCGGGATTGTATGTCCCGAAGCAGGTGCGACTTTCGATTTCCCTAGTACAAATCCAATGGCAGTGGAACTGTCCTTGTACCGAACACGGAGATAAGCCACAGCTGATATGGCAAGTTCCGATGCATCGGAGTATATCAACAGCTCCTTGTAAGTGGATGCACTGAGATCAGGGACTATAACACGAGGAATCCGGAGATCCTCAATGTCGAACAACGACGTTTTCCAAGTGTTCCACTCTGCGGCAAGACTGTCCGGTAAGGGCTCGTCCCAATCCGATGTAGATGCGACAATCTTACGTAGGATTATTTTTCCGAAGATTGTAATCGGAGATAAGAAGCCTAGGGGGTCGTATACACTGTTAACGACGGACAGTACACCTCTGCGTGATAATGGCTTCGGTTCTGACGAAATGTGAAACTGGAAAGAATCAAGGTGTAAACTCCAAACAAGACCCAAGCTTCTTTGTAGTGGAACATCCTTCTCAAAGTCTAGCTCTAGAACGTCCTTAGCTAAGTCTTCGGGATTGAATGCACGCATGACTGATAAGTCATTGGAGGCGAATTTATGCAGACGAAGACCTCCATGTGTCTTGAGTGCGTCTTGTGTATCCTTAATGAGGGAAATAGCCTTCTCGGTAGATGAAATAGATATTAGGCCATCATCAACGTAAAAGTTGTGTGTGATGAAATCTCTAACGCCGGGACCATGTGTTTCTGCAGATAGTGCGGCTATCTTCAAGAGACCGTAGTTGGCGATAGAGGGTGATGGTCGATTCCCGAAAACATGTACCCTCATGCGAAACTCCACAAGTTCATTTTCTAGTTTATTGTCTCTATGCCACAGGAATCTCAGGTAGTCTCTGTCCTTCTCGCGTACAACAAAACAATGAAACATATGCTGGATGTCGCCAACAACAGCTATCATTTCTCGTCTGAAGCGAATCAAGACACCAAGGAGGTTGTTCGCTAAGTCTGGTCCCTGGAGTAGTACATCATTCAGAGAGATCCCTTCGTGCTTTGCGGAAGAATCGAAGACTCCTCTTATTTGATGCGGTTTATGCGGGTGATACACCCCAAAGAGGGGGAGATACCATCGTTCCTGCTCATTCGGTAGCGGTGGAGCGGGTTCTGCATGTCCATTATCGAATAACTTCTGCATAAAAGCTATGAAATGTTCCCGCTTTAACTCATTCTTCATCAAAGAGGAGTCCAATGTTTTCGCTCGTCTGAGGGCGTGTGAGTAATTATTTGGTAGTTGCCGACGAGGTACCCGAAAAGGCAATGGCGCTATCCAGTGTCCTTTGTCATCGAGGTGCAGGTCCTTTTGCATGATTTTAAGAAATTGGCAATCTTCGATAGAAGGGCATGGCTTATTGTCATGCGGTGAACGGTGAAAAAGGTCATCGGAGGAGTCTCCGGTAGTTGTTCGTATATGTAAGTACTGTTCGCACGGTTCGAACAAAGATGATCGATTACACACGAAGGTTTTATAAGTGTTTGCAGAAGACCGTATGTGTTGTCCTGAAAGACAGGCTTCACCTATAATGGTCCAACCTAATGGTAATCTTTGTGCGAATGGTGTATTCGGAAGTCCCGTTCGTTGATCCAGTACTATGTGCGCATCACTGAAGTCACGTCCGATCAGAAGCAGAATTTCCAGAGATTTGTCCAACGGTTTTATCTTGGATTCCAAGTCATTAAGATGAGCGTAGTATCGAGTCACATCTGGGGTAGGTACTTCAGCGTAATTTTCAGGTATATCTTCACATTCGAGAACATGAGGTAAGTTCATGACAGTTTGACCATCTAAGGATTCAACAACTAACTCATTTGTTGTCCTTCCATAACATGTAGTTCGACCGGAACACGTGTTCATGACATATTCAAAGTAAGTAGACCCGATGCACAATTCGTCAAAGAGCTTTCCTTTGGCTAACGTTTTATTGCTTTGGTCGTCAAGCATCGCATAGATAGTCATAGCGCATGTGCGGCGTCCTTTGGGATAAACGATAATTGGCAGAATTTTGGCACATGATTTTCCATTGAATTCCCCGCATATTTCTGTGCACTTAGTACTGACTGTTTCAACAGTGAGCGGTTTAGTTTCCTCCTCGCCGTGGTTTTGCCGAGGCTTATCGTCATGAAGAGCCGTGCAGTGGTATTTGCTGTTGCACTCTGCGCACTTAATTTGGGCCTTACACTTCTTTCTAAAGTGATCCGAAGTCTCGCAACATCGGAAACATATATTAGCTTCCTTAAGAAGGGTTTTGCGCTCCTCGATAGGTTGCTTCCGGAATGCGCGGCACTCGTTTGTAGAGTGTTTAGAATTCTTGTGAAGAATGCACGTCGATCCTTTGACACCATCGGCTTCTCCAGTCGTTTGTGACGTATCGAGGGACAATTTCTTCACTGATACAATATCCTTTCGAGGATAAGTACGTTGTACGAAGTCGGATACTAGGCCAGGGTCGTTTCGGATGCGGCTCATTTCAGCCACAAACTTGACAAACTCACTGAACGGCGGAAAGATAACTTTGTGAGTATTCTTGTAGGCAGCGGCCCTCGTAATCCATTTTTCTTGGAGTGCGTGTGGAAGTTTTTGTACAATAGGTTTAACTCAAACAGAAGAGTCAAAATACGAGAAAATGTCCTTGAACTGAGGTTGACGCTTTATTGTCTCGATCTCTGTTAATATATCATGAAGATTGTAAAGCTTCTTCATGTCTGTAAGTTTTGGAAAAGACTGAAGCTTTGTCTTTAATGCGATTTCCACGAGTTCAGGCGATCCGAATCTTTCTTCGAGACGCGTCCATATCGTATTAAGGCACAATTCTGGGTTGTCTGCACATGATGTACGGATCTCCATAGCCTGATTTGTAGATTCGGGTCCAAGATGACTTGTGAGAAGTCCTAGTTTCTCTACGGGGGAACACTGAAGATCCTGAATCAAATTTCTGAACTCAGCCTTCCATGCGATGTAATGTTCGGGTTTGTCATTGAAGTTTCTAAATTTGTGAATCATGATCTCCTTCTTTAAGAGATAACGAGCTAGATCACCAGATAAAGGTTGCTGTGTAGCCTCCTTCAGTTCAGGTTGAAAGAATGCTTCCTGTTGAACGGAATTGTCAGCATGAACTTCTTCAGCATGAGGCACAAACGGCTGTGCGTTAGCATTTAAACTTAAATCGTCGAGATAACGCATCGTCTTGTCGAACGGAGTCATAGATTCCTTTGGAAGAGCGAGTATCAATGATGGTGAACGACTATGTCTTCCGAGGCTTTCTTGTTCAAGATAATCAGCTTCGGCTACGGCAGCCGCAACTTCGGCTTTTTGTGAAAGTAGGTCCAATTTCACTTTGACTTTAGTCTGTTCTTCCATTAGTCGGGCCTGTTCCTCTGCAAAGTTCAGTTTCGCTTTAGCAGCTTCAGCCTTGGCTCGTTTTCTCGCAACATGACTACTAACACTACCAGCATGCGATGCTGTATGTCCAGATGTATGTGATGCAGTTTCAAGAGTCTGCACTTTATGTTGATCTATTTTGTCGAAAAGAGCATAAATTGATGACTTCATCTTTTTGAACACAGGCCAGTATTCATTTAGATCGGTGTTACTTTGCGTAGAACGAGTGTTAGACAAGAAGCCAAAGTATGCGTTACAATCATGTTCGTAGCGTTCATAGGAAAGACGCAAACTACTTTCAGCAAATCGAAAACGTGATGCGGATTCAGGAAACGGATCAAAGTCACTTTTACACTCTGAAAGAATCCGATGCGATGATTCAATAGCTTGTAGGAAAGTCAATTTTCTGTCATCATACTGTTGTTGTCCCTTCTCGGTAAGGGTTCTAACACGGACATTTCGTTCCGGATCTTGTTCAGGTAAGGATGTCATCTTGTCGGTCAATGTGCCTTTGGACGGATCCAATTTATACGTTGGGTGTATAAATGTAAAGCAGCATTCGAACCTTCACTTAGTCTTTTCACTGTACTGCCTCGCATGCAGCAAGATAAACCAAAAACAATGTCTGTGTGCGTGAAATGTCTTTATTCCAGGTTCTTGAAGTTGACATTGTCTTATGATGGTGAAAAGCTATAAAAAATATGAAAAAGTTCGATAGAAAAAATCACAACAAAAATGTAGAAATATGATACAAACAGGTTTCCATAGTTTTGAAAATCACTTAGCAACATCCGTAGTAATTTGACATATTTTACGGTCATGACAAAAAAGGTGTTCCATACATTGGAGAAACAAAACAAAATGCAAATAATCAATATACTGTCAACATAATATTGCTTTAACGATCAATAAACATTTGTAGAAAACAATCAAAGTAAGTAAATCAGACTTACACTGTGAGTTTACAAGATATAATCCAAAATCAAAGATACAGAAAAGGAAATGGAAAACTTTGTAATCAATCAAACCCGGAAGTGTTCAAACAATATTGAAAGTAGATACCTCTCCGAAAGTGGAGCACTGACTAGGAGTCTAACATGTAAATGCAGGTAAGTATGCAAATATAGTATACAGGTGAATAAAAGAGTCAATAAAACAGTTAATAAAAGAGTCATTAACAGCACAGCACGGTTGTGAAATAAAATAAATTTGAAATTTCCCCTTAAAACTATATTATACGCTAGAGTCAGTTTTCGTGTTGTAATTGTATTAAATTTATAAAGAGAGAGAAAATGGCAGAGGGAGGATCTAGAAAGAGTGATGTAGATCGAATGAAAGAAGAAATAAAACGATTAGAGAGAGATTTGAGAATTAAAGGAAATCTTAGCGTTATAGGAGCTAGTGATAGTGAATCCGAGGTCCGTTACATAGTAGGCGAGGTACTGGTTATATATATGAATCTACCCCGCGTGTATCACGAAATTCGAATGATTATAGATTTGATCGATCTGTTATTGATAGAGAGGACGATTTATTTGCAAGAGAGAGAGAACGACGTGCTGATTTCATAAATAGAAGTAACTTGGATAGTTCTGACAGTGAGAACGAGCCAGTCTATGGGCATAGAGAGTCTAGAAGGTATGAAAGGGGTACTATAAGGGAGAGAACTCCGTACAGACATAGAATTAGGGAAGATTTCCCGTCTAGATATTCGCACCCCGTTTCGGATTTGGGAATGAATTATAGTTATAGGGATCGATATGGGACTAGAGACCCTTTGCATGAGCCAAGGTATTTTTACGGGGATAGGTACTTGAATGAAGCCCCGCAGAGCAAACGTAGAATGGAAAAAGCTCCAAAATTTGATGGAAAATGCGATCTTTCTGATTTTATTGTTCAATTTGAGCAAGTTGCTGAGTGGAATGGATGGACAGATAGCGAGAAAGCTACTCAAATTTTGTTAAGTTTAGATGGTCCAGCTAAACAGATGTTAAGCGAGCTTACAGCAGATAAAATGGGAAATTACTCTTGTATAAAACAAGTTCTGACGAATAGGTTTAATCCTGTAGAGAGAGAGACAGCGTATCGTTGTGAGTTCAAGTCCCGACGTAGACAAAAAGGCGAAAGTTTACAAGATTATGGAAATTGTCTACGAAAATTAGCTTTAAAAGGGTATCCGAACACTCCCTATTCAGGTGTAGAGGCACACGTGATTGATCAGTTTATCCAAGGTATTAGTAATCCGAAACTAAGGGAGCATGTTCAGTTTAAACATCCGGAAACGCTCGATAAAGCCGTTGCCGTAGCGTTAGAATACGAGTCTTTTGTGGGTCCCTCGGATGTTGTTAGAAAACCACAGGATGATATTTCTGAGACTATTTGTCCTGTAAAACAGCTGGTAAATAAGTCAAGCGATGTTATGACAACTGAAAAAGTCGCAGAGATTTGTAGAAATGTTATACGCCAAGAGTTAGCCAAGTTTGATTTGGGTTCTTATAGGGCACCGAGATCCCCTGATAGGAGAAATATACCTTTTAATAGACCTGGTAGAAGGATTATTTGTTATTACTGCAAAGAAGAGGGTCATGTTTAGCCTATGTGTCCCGTAAAAAGGGAGGATCAGAATAAAAGAGATAATAAAAATCAGGGAAAATGTTAGGGACTGGTTTTGTGGCCGAAAAACCAGTCATAAATGAAGAAAATGAAATTAAAAGGCCTGCAAAAGTAGAGAAGTCAGATGAAACAAAGAGAGTGAGGTTTAAGGAACGTGAGAAAACTGAAATACAGCCTGAACTAAGAAATGAAAATAAAATCAATCCGATCACTGAACGTAAGGTAGAAAGTGAAAGTGAAGTAAAGAGTGTTCGAAGTGTAGAAGTTCTTGAAACAAGAGCCCCAGGGGGCACAACGCTCACCTGATACCCATGCACGCTCTAATTGACATACTGACATTGAATACTGATAGTGCCACTACCAGGATTTTAGCCCACAACCTTTCTAACAAGATTTTTGCCGGATGCAGACAATTTTTTTTGACAACCTTTAAAAGTACAAACAAGAGAAAATAGTCACATTTCAAAACAACAACTTTTTTACTGATTTGAAAAGATGGATTATGCGATCCAAAGTCATATGCCCAGCTAGTATAGTTTGCAACATCAAAAATAAAATCATTTTGTAAAATTCCACATTAATGTGCAACAGAAACAGAATAAAACAATGAAATGATTTCATAAATTAAGTTTATTTAAAATTGAACACCAAACCTTTCATTATTAATAGCTAGTATGCCAGAAAATAATAAAGCCTGTGTTTGTGAAACAAGAATGCCCCGCGGTGGCATCTTTGTTGGTATAAACACCATTTTCTGTTAAGTATGTGAGAGGTCAGGGTCAGAGTAATGTTGGTATCAATGGAAAGATCTTGTCACAAAGAATACACATGTACAATATGAAAGCCCTATCACTAACCATTCAAAAGTTATGCCCAATGTTAAAGTTTTTGAAAAGTAGGTCAAAGGTCAAGGTCACGAGGTCAAAAATTTTGGTATCAATGGAAAGGTATTGTCACAAGGAATACACATGTGAAATATGAAAGCTCTATCACCTTCCATTCAAAAGTTATGCCCAATGTAAAGTTTTTCGGACAAACAGACAGACGGACAGGCCAAAAACTGTATGCCCCCGTATCTTTGATTCCGGAAGCATAAAAAACAAAGACTTTTCGGTTTTGCCTTTATTCATATTAAATTATACAGAAATCTATGAATGAGAGCTTTTGAATAGTATTGATTTCATCTAAATACATGTAACGTACAGTCAAAATCGTGTTAATCCAATTAAGAGCCAATCCGGCATAAAACCATGCAAATTGGTCCAAATGACCTAGTAACCAAATTTAATGATTTTAAGTTATTTTAATAGATACATGACTAGGAATAATTCTGTCAAATATTTTTGTTCAAATATCCATGGTTACAGAGATATACCCTCCCATCATTTTTCCCGCCAAATTTACAAAAAGGATGTAGAAATATCCCTATTTTCGCTGATGTACTTCTCTAAAATTTTAAGTATAAATTGAATTGGAGTAAATATTGTTATTGATATATTGAAATATAACATTTTATTCTATCTTAGGATAATATTATGTATGAAATTTTTTTTCCAAAGACAGCCACAACGTAACTTGAAAAGAGGCAAAAATCGGCTAAGTGAGAAAACGACGTTTTATACGTTTTTCACGCACCAATATCTTCTGTAAGAGAAGTTTGATTTTTACCAAATTTCATCTTTTAACTCTTTGCTTTAATCTTATAAATATATCAAAAATCCACCGCTGCCAAATAATTACGTATCGAGATGTAGACATTTAAAATATGCATTAAAGATCAGCTTAACGAAAAAACGACGTTTTAGACGTTTTTCAAGCAACAATATCTTCTGTAAGAGAAATTTGATTTTTTTTCAAATTTCATCTTTCAAATCTTTGCTTTAATCTTTTAAATACATCAAAAATCTACCGATGCCAAATAATTACGTATCGAGATATAGACAGTTAAAATATGCATTAAAAATCAGCTTAACGAGAAAATGACGTTTTATACGTTTTTCACGCACCAATATCTTTTGTAAGAGAAGTTTGATTTTTTCAACTTTCATCTTTTAACTCTTTGCTTTGATCTCATAAATATCTCAAAAATCCACCAATGCCAAATAATTACGTATTGAGATATAGACAGTTAAAATTTGCATCAAAGTGAATTTTTGCGGTGTAAAAATGCGAACGAAAAATACGGAATCCCAAAGATTCAATCATTGCACACGTAGAAATACGCATACATGTGCGGCGAGTTGTGACCACAGCTGATTTGATCATGTCTTTTCACACGCAGGTACAGGTCAAACTCTTTGTTCAAAATTGTGCAATCGATAGTTGGGAATAAAAATAAATTTTATCGAAAACGTAAAATATATTCCAAAGGGTCTAGAAAGAGGAAAAAAGGAGCCATAAAAAGTTTTATTTGAAAATATGCAGTAACGACCCTAATATTGTCGATTCTTTAATAAATAAATCTCCGTATACTTCTATTGTAAAAACTCAATACATTGTAGGTGGCGCCAGTGAAATTTATTAGAGCTGCGCACCCAAAATTCAAAATCACGTTTTTAAAGGTTTATATAACTGCGAATGTATGCGTTAGATTCGCCTGAAAATTTGAATTTATACAAATGAGAATGTATATTTTCATTTGAAAAGAAAAATTTTGCATTCCAAAATATTGTAAAATTAATTAATTTTCAGGGACACCGTCCCTTTAAAATTGAAGTGAGGAAATGATGCGAAGAAGCGAAGAAATTATCTCTTTTTCGCTTCTCCGTATCATTCCGTATTTTGTTTCTTCATATCATTTCTTCGTTTCTTTTCATATTCAGTACACGAACTAACAATGTCAGAATTACGCTTTTGCAGAAAAGAAGTTATATATAAAATGAAATTATATATCTCTTTGATGTTTGAAAGGCGTATAATGTATACATGTAGATCTACGCCCTTAGGTTAGCCCAGGAGTTTTTCTCTTTCTTTTCTGTATAATTTTGTTTTTGTTTTTGTTTTTTTTTTCGGAGGGGAGGGTGTCGGGGTTTGTTTTTTTTTTCGTTTCGTTTCGTTTCGTGTTTTGTTTTGTTTTTCAATATTGTTTTTTTTTTTGAAAGATGGAGTACCATGAACTCTTTTTTTTTTTCTTTCCAATAAAAGTACTTTTTTATAGAACGAAGACCGCTCTGCTGTAGTACAAGATAATATCAATACTTCGAAGGAGAAATACTTTGAATTAAGGATATGAAGGAGATAAACTTTTATGAAAGAATTGAGATTTTATTAAAAGAAAGTGATTACTCTCATAATTTACGCGCATACGGACCGGAGCGGATGAATACGGAGCAAAACAGCTTATACAAACGCAAGGATTTAGAGCGATGGGGGGGGGGGGGGGGGGTGTTCCGGGGAAAAGAGTGCTTTTTCTAGTACGATTTTCTTTTTTAACGCGGGAGGGGGGCCGGGGGCAGGTGGAGGTTAAGAAATATGACGGAGAGGTTGTCAGGGCCCCTGAAATTTGCCCCAAATTATTTTGACCTTTTGACTTTTCTCATCATAACCATAGATGACCGATTTGGTTGAAAGCGCTATTTGACGTTGAGTTGTAATCAAGAAAGAGACAGTCATATCAAACATTTTTTTTTCTTGTTTTATGCACGAAAATAACAGAATGATCGAGGTTTTCTCGAAAAAATAAGGACTGGATATATAGTTAATTCATTGATTTACTTTAAGTGAGGATAATTCGTGCAACCTGTCTATTTTTTCTCTGAAATACGAATAAATTGTTATGTTTATAGGAAAGATCAACCTTACATTTTAATAAAAAAAAAAAAAACACGTTTATTTTATCAATTCAACAGATCGTTTTCAAAAGGAAAGAACTTTTTAAACACAATTTCCTATGAAACAATGAATTTGGAAAATCGATGAAAAGAGCAGCGAGTAGACTGTAAAGAAAACTTTTCTTTCCGATTTTCAACATTTTTAAAGAAAATACCACAGTCATGTCAACAATACACAGACAGGACAATTTGTTCATATAACAGAGAATGAGAGATCATAGAAGAGTACATCGAACGACCCGTTGTCTACAGGACAATAGATCTACATGTAACAAATCTGATGACACGAAACTAGCAGTGGCATAGTGATCCTTTTATGATGAGCTTTCAGAAGTTAAACGTCTTCAAATTCAATAGAAGTGAGATTAAGTGCCCCTGCTCCAGGGAGACTCGAACCAGGAACCTTTCCGTAATTGGTTCGACGCTCTAACCAGTACTTACTGGTAGTAGCACCGACTATTTTAGAGACTCGTTCTTTTACATCTGTGAAGATTATTTCAAAAGATTTGGGATGGGTACATCTAATCACATCTAGAAACGAGGGAACGAGATTTGCTATGCAATCTTGAGCTAAACTCTATCAATGTTATAATTTAATGCGATAGTTTATCCGTGTCAAGTTCTTATTTTATCGTCTTTGTTTACATGCTACCAGGGAACCTAACCACGTGACGTCATCACTAAAAGTCTGACTCGGTGGCGTCGTTCCGGGCTATCTCGAAAATCGTCTAGATTAATGATGGGGCTTATATAAGGGAAATTGAAAAAGATCTGAAACGATTTCCATCATTTTTAGAACATATTTTGTTAATATCTTAAATTTTTTTTCTAGATTATGATCAAAGATGCTTATCTTTTGAACATTTTTCCATTAAATCTTTTAATCATATTCCGCAAAATAATGAATATTCTTGATAAAATTTGCATATCTTAGATACATTTGGCAGCGACAGTTTTTTTATATATTAAAGTATGATACGTTTACTTTATTATACTGAAATTTTGTGGGAAAATTTTCTCTCTTATAGATGTTATTCATGTTCGAAATAGGGACGCTTTTGTCAAATCCCAATATAAGTCGTATTAGAGCGCCCCCTGGTGGCAAGTCAATTCGTATATCTTAACTTTGCGAGTACTATAATGAAGATGAATTGAGTAAGTATCTGATTTTATCATGAAAAGAATAACTGCATATCAAAATCAAATCTTATTCAACGATGAAAATAGGGCTATTTTAGTGTTGTTTTTGAGCCCTGTTAATGGCGTTATGCCATACAAACAAAATTGGCCCATTACTATAAAACGAGACATATATGAATTTTAAAATAATTTTTTTCTCGAATGTTTTTCATCATAGAATACAGAAATATACATAAAAATGTAAAACTTTGACCACCCTTTTGGACGATTTTTACGATTTTGCATGGTTTTATGCCGGATTGGCTCTTAACACAGACAAGTTGTTAGCGGACAATATTAATTCAAGTGAGTTGTGCAGAAATTGAGCCAATTTATTTTCCAAACAGCAGTGTACGGTGTATCAAACCTCATGACCCAGTGAAGCCACTTGGACAAATTATTTTCGGTAAATATGCTGAAATGCGGCGCTTGGAAATGTATTTTTAGCATATTGAATCAATGGTCGTGATAAATTTAACTTCGAACTTGATCTTGTCTCTTATGCAATCTACAGATAGGTTTGAAAATATGCAAAATTCGGAACATTTTCGATGAGGACGCAGAGTTCCTGTAAAAAAAGTGAAATTTGCGAAAAAAGGACATGCATGACCCCCCCCCCCCCCTTTTTCTTTACATTTTTATGCGTGCCAAAGATTCGCAATAAAAAAAAGACCAATTTTACGGGCTTCCGGGCATTTCAAGTCAGTCCAAATTTTTAGTGTGCACCTTTTTATTTCCTCTAGTTACCCCTACTAAAGGGGCAAGGAGGTATTGAACCAATCAAATCTGTAACACAAGATATATGGCGACTATGTTTACATAGAAACAGAAATAAGGCAGAGAAAATAATCAAGTACATGTATATTGGCTTTTAAAGGCAAAACCACTCAAGCAGAAAAAGTAGGTCAAGGTCATTTTATGAAAACTTGATCAAAGATACATCCAATATGCAAGTTTGGTACATGTAGCAGTTATACTTTGCTCAATATTGGCTTTATAGAGCAAAATCACTCAAGCGGAAAAAGTAGGTCAAGGTCATTTTATGAAAGATTGATCAAAGATACATCCAATATGCAAGTTTGGTACATGTATCACTTATACTTTGCTCAATATTGGCTTTTAAAGGCAAAATCACTCAAGCGGAAAAAGTAGGTCAAGGTCATTTTATGAAAGTTTGATCAAAGATACATCTAATATGCAAGTTTGGAACATCTAGCACTTATACTTTGCTAAATATTGGCTTTTAAAGGCAAAATCACTCAAGCGGAAAAAGTAGGTCAAGGTCATTTTATGAAAGTTTGATCAAAGATACATCCAATATGCAAGTTTGGTACATGTAGCACTTATACTCTGCTCAATATTGGCTTTTAAAAGCGAAATCACTCAAATGGAAAAAGTAGGTCAGATGCTGCATCCGATGCATGGGTCCATCTCGGCATCCAAAGATGAATCACTTGTGCAAGTTTGGTTACTGTAGCATTAGTACTTTGTCAGATACTGAGCTACCCCAAACTTCTTAACCAAGTCACTCAAGCGGAAAATGTAGGTCAGATGCTGCATACGATGCATGGGTTCACCTCAGCATCCAAAGATGAATCACTTGTGCCAGTTTGGTTACTGTAGCATTAGTACTTTGTCAGATACTGAGCTACCCCAAACTTCTTAACCGGACGCGGACGCGGACGCGTGGGGTTATAGCATAAGCTCACTCAACTTCGTCGAGGTGAGCTAAAAATGATGGTATGTGAAGAAAGGTCTTGTCACATGGAATGCACATGTGAAATATCAAAGCCTATCACTCAGCAATCGAAAGAAATAGCCAATCTAAGATTTTTTGAAAAGTAGGTCAAATATCTAGGTCTTGGTCATGAGGTCAAAAGTTATGATATGTGTAGAAAGGCCTTGTCACAAGAAGGAATACACATATGAAATATCAAAGCTCTATCACTTACCAATCAAAAGATATAGCAAATCTTAGTTTTTTTGAAAAGTAGGTCAAATATCTAGGTCAAGGTCATGAGGTCAAAATTATGGTATGTGTAGAAAGGTATTGTCAAAAGGAATACACAAGAGAAATATCAAAGCCCTATCACTTGCCAATCAATAGATATAGCCAATCTTGGTTTTTTTAAAAAGTAGGTCAAATATCTAGGTCAAGGTCATAAGGTTAAAAAATATAGTATGTGAAAAAAGGGCTTGTCACAAGAAATACACATGTGAAATATCAAAGCCCTATCACTTACCAATCAAAAGATATAGCCAATCTTAGATTTTTTGAAAAGTAGGTCAAATATCTAGGTCAAGGTCACGAGGTCAAAAAATATGGTTTGCGTAGAAAGGTCTTGTCACAAAGATTACACATGTGAAATATCAAAGCCCTATCACTTGCCAATCAAGAGATATAGCCAATATTAGATTTTTAGAAAAGTAGGTCAAATATCTAGATCAAGGTCACAAGGTCAAACATTATATGTGTAGAAAGGTCTAATCACAAGGATTACACATGTGAAATATCAAAGTCCTATCACTAATCAATCAAGAGATATAGCCAATATTAGATTTTTAGAAAAGTAGGTCAAATATCTAGGTCAAGGTCACAAGGTCAAAAATTATGATATGTGTATAAAGGTCTTGTCACAAGGAATACACATGTGAAATATCAAAGCCCTATCACTTACCAATCAAAAGTTATGGGGTGTGACACCCAAGTGTGACA
The DNA here is from genome assembly GCA_028142955.1 of Pinctada fucata. Taxonomy (NCBI): domain Eukaryota; kingdom Metazoa; phylum Mollusca; class Bivalvia; order Pterioida; family Pteriidae; genus Pinctada; species Pinctada fucata. The sequence continues at coordinate 7,563,771 of AP027112.1, forward strand.
GACAGACGGAGGGACGGATGGACGGACAGACGAACAACGGACAAAGTGATCCCTAAGTGTCGCTGTGCTTCGCAGGCGACACAAAAAGTCAACATCTTAAAAATAAATTCAGAGTATATTTGATAGCGTATGTGGCCAAGTTAATTGGAAGTGTGAAAATAAGTACACAAAGCCAAACTAGCTATAGCTTGTCTTATTTAAAAAATCATTAAAAATCTAAAAGTTGATATTTTGACAAAATTCTTTCACAGTTTCATTTCTAGCGATAAATATAAAAATGAAAAGAGAAAAAAAAACTGAAAAAGGGAAAAAAAATTGTTGGGGTCCCGCCGGGGTTTGAAGCTACTCCCCATGGGTCCATTTGGCATGGAAAACATACATTATACCAATGTACAATCTTAAAAAATATTCCTTAAAAATCCAAAAGTGGATATCTTGACAAAATTCTTTCACTTGTAGGGTACCATGCATGAGTACCTCATACCTACAAATTGTCATGACAATCTGAAGAGTGGTTATAGAAAAGAAGCAGAAAATGTATGAAAATCAACCCCCCCCCCCTTCCTTTTTACATAAGAAAAAAATTAATAAAAAATCAAAAAAATAAATTTTAAGCATAAAATACATATCAAAGCATTAAGTAAGTTAAATATGATAAATATGTAGTAAATGAGTGTGTAAAATCATACACTTATTGAGTTATTTAAAGAAATAGTGCAAAAATGTGCATTTCTGACAAAGTCCGAAAAGACGTCAAAAACGCGTCAAAAATTTGACTTCAAAGTGGAACCAAAAATAACAACACTCTCTAGATCATCCTGATGCTTTCGGTTTGTCGATACATGCTTCGGTTCTGAAGAAGAAGTTTGTCAAAGGAGGGTACCCCCCGTGACCTACTTTTGGCTGTGGTGGCGCCACCTGTTGACAGATCCGGACGAAAAACAACAACACTTGTAGGGGACCATTAGTACTTCATACCTACCAAGTTTCATCAAAATCCCTTCAGCCGTTCTGAAGAAGAAGTCGAAAATGTGAAAAGTTTACGACAGACACACGACACACGACAGACGACAGACGACGGACGACGGACGCCGGACGGATCGCTATGACAATAGCTCACTAGAGCCTTTGGCTCAGGTGAGCTAAAAAGTGAATGTCTGTATGCTACAGTCGAGATTATGAGTGGAGAAAATAGAGAAAAGCTATTGGTTGATACTGGTTCCCCAGTTTCTATTATTTCCGCAGATGTAAAAGATATAACTAAAACTGATGTAAAACTAAATGCTGCAGATGGTTCAAATATTGAGGTTTTAGGCTCAGTAGATATCGAGTTGAGAATAAGTTCAGTAGAACTGAAAATGAGTTTCATAGTAGCGAATGTCAAGAGTTTTAGTGGAATTTTGGGTATAGATTTCATGGAATCATATGATGTGCAGATAAATGTAAGAAAAAGAGTGATGACATTGAAAAATGAAAACGTTCATTTACATGTAGAAAGAGATAAACGGATCGTGTATAGATGCACACGCATAGCGGTTCCAACGGAGTCCGAAATGATGATGAAGTATGTGGAATGGTTGCAAAAAGCAACGATGAGTTCTTTTGAATTCGCACATGTTGGCGTAAATGACGTCGGTACGATGCAGAAGAGAGGTAACGACAATCAGTTGAAGTTTCGTTCTGGTGATGAGGAATCGTGGATCTGGAAATGGTACCCTCCTCCCATACATACGAACTGTCCGTCGGTCTGTGCTGACTTATCACAGTTCTATGTAAGAACTTTAAAACATTTTAAATTCGTGTAAATCTAGTAGAAAGAGAATGTCTCTGTCTATCTGTATAGACATCCGCATTTCATTCTCTTATAAACACGCTTAAAATTGATAAAATCAATTTTGAAAAAAGGGGGGATGAGAGATGTTGTTGGTATGATTGAGCGATAGTGTGTGTTTGTAGGTTTTGTGCGGAGAATGAAGAGATTTTGTTTTATTATAACTATGCATCAGTTGATTTGATTTTTCTTTTTCATAATGTTTTAGTGTATTTATATTTCGTTCTCAATATGAATTGAAATGACTTAATGAATAATCTCTAAGAAAATGAAAATTTCTATGAAAATGAACAAAAGAATTATCAATTCTTTATATATATATATATACATCTATTTCAAATCTGAGAAATACGTCATTATTTAAAGTTAGTTGTTACTTTATATTTATGTATATAATTTTATAACATGTGACTAAAATTTGTCGTTCAATGTTACAGAGGTACATGGAATCACAAAAAAATGGCAGATAGTCTGACTTTTTCAGACTCCTCAGATGTTTTCTCCATTGCTGACAACCCCTAAAAATAATGGGACCTTGAAAGCACATATTGAAGGAAGTATTTTCGTTGGAAGATGCCATGTATAGTATTCCAAAAGGCCACATGCCGTTGCATATGTCTGAGACGTCACGGATGTGCTAACACATCCATTATCCAACATCGGAAAGGAGCTTGTTCGAAACGCTCGATATTGAAATTGGCGATTCAACTCGCCAAGGAAGCGTGAAGAATACGTGAAGAATTCCAAACAATCGCCCGGCAAGCACATGTTGTTCAGAGATGACTTAATCGAGTCAAGTTTCTGTGGTCACGCGAACCCAGAAATCCAGAAGTTGTGAATCCGGTAACAGACTATTTCGCGCCTAGTGATGTGATGTACGGCCCAAACCGCGCACAGATTGACATTGACTAATTATATAAATTTTATTCATGTAGCAAACATAACAAATTAAATATTTTTAATTTTCAAATACAATCAAATTGAATTATTTTGAATTTCCATGTACATCAATTTTTCAAATTTACTTAATTTTTAAAGGTAAATGAAATTCAAATTTTTGATCAAATAAGTTAAATTTATTTCATTTTTCACTTATAGAAATTATTATATAATTTTGTCATATTTCTAAGAAATGTTTCATACATATTATATCTATATGATGAATTCATTTATTGTTATCATATCTATTGTTACATTATAATGTCGTTGAAATGATATTAGATTGTTGTTGCTATTGCTGAATTTCAGATGCATTCATACTGCTTACTTTTCAGGAAGTGACATTTGCTATGATGAACAATTACATCATTATTTGTTAATTTCATGAATAATGATATTGATAAATGAATTATGATATTAATTAATTATGATTGATGAATGAATTATGTTATTGATGAATTGATTATGTATTTTGTAGCAATTATGTCAATGCGTTGTGTATTATGATAATGATTTCTTGAAAATGAGTTATAATGTTATGATGATGAAATTGTTGTCCGATTTGAAATGAAGTATTATACTTAATGAAATGTTTTACAATTTCAGGAAGTGACATTGATTATAGACATTTATCTATGATGGACAGTAATTTAATTGATATCATGATGAATTTCTCATATATATTGATTATACTTTGATTATGTTTACTTGAATCACAAATGTTTCTCATTTGTCATTTAAGGGGGGGAGGAATGTGGTAGAGTCGATGTATTCATTTATGTCTATTCGAACACGAAGATTTTACTAAGCGTTTGAGATAACTACTCTCATTGGGTAGCTTTATCCAATCAAATCTTATCTTATTTCTGAAGTTTGGTACGTCTAACATGTGACCATTCAGTATATATACAGCCACCGCTTGGCATTTAACGGAGAACGTGTTGAGCTTTCTCAACAGAAAGCTACAATCCACTGCTATTTAGGTCAGACTTTTTCTGACTATTATATTACTTTTGGCTATATTTAAACTATCTAGATTTGCGATTAAGTCCGTCAAATACGTCTACCACATTCTTCACTACCATATAGAATTACTACTTGTTAACAGTTTTGTCCTTATTTATCGGAGATACCGTTGATTATTTCATTTTGTTAAATAAACGATTAAAACTTATTATTAATTGATCATTTTGATTTCATGGCCACTCGGCCCTCCTACACTTCATTCAATGGCTACAATGTAAGCCTTTTAGCGCGAAATACACATTGACGGAGAAATGAACATCACTCTTGCTTATTCCGTTCCTAATTCTTGTATCTTTCATTCAAATATATTGAGTACGCAATGTTTGATGGATTAAAGAGGAAAAATAGTCAAATGTGCAATATTTAATGGAAAAAAAGATCGATTCTTAAAAAAAACACCCCCCTTTCCATTTTTAGTTTTTCGTCTCTGGGGTAGTGTTTCCCCCGGAGATACAGAACCCCACTTTGCCAAAAAATTTGTATCATGGATACACATCTCCAGCAAAAGTGGCTTTCTGTATATCCGGGGGGGAACAATGTTCAATAAAACTTTTCCGTTTTCTATTGATTTCTATGAGAAAAAGATAAGTTTTGACCCCAAAATTAGCAATTTTATGCAAAACAGATAAAAAATAACTTCATATTCTGAAGGGATGCCGTATAGGTATACATTTTACCAAAAAAGGTTCTTGAAATTTCAATTTTTAAAATTCCACTTTTCAGGGCTGATTTTACGCCTTATCTTAACAGCTCCTTTATCTCGCTGCTTAGTAGAGTTAGTGAGAAAATTCATGTTTGGTCGTTTCATTTTCATTAACCACGGGAATTAATTGTTTTGCAACAAGGCGCGTAGCCAGAGTACTTTTCAAGTGGATGCACTTTCAGTCAGGGGGAAGGCCCTTGGGTGATCACTTTGAGGCCCCAATGGGTCGAGGAAGAAGCCCTTGTAGAGATTCAAGGAGCGAGACATGCGCATTACAACAAACGATGTATCATCCAGGCTCGATGTAGAAAAGTAAGGGAGGAAATCAGCAAGAAAAGCGGAATTATTTTAATAAAGATAGGAATAATAATGATAGAAATAAATAATTAAATACGTACGTATAGGTTGTTCAAATGTATGTTGAGTGAAATATGTACAGAGACCAGAGACGAATTCTGTCAAATTTTTGTAGGCGGGCACTAATATTACAGGTTGAAAATGCATGGAAGGTGCAACAGGTCATTAACCTCCATTGGAAGGTGTGCTTTGATTGTACATTATGTATCATGGTCAATATTAATTAAACGTCTTCAAATTCAATAGCAGCATTTAGAAATTTCCAGAAATTTTGATAACAGAAATTTTCGAATGCATTGAAGAAACGATCAACCGTAGTAAAAAAAAAAGAAGATCTGCACGTGCTCTCGCGGACTCCTGGTCCACCAGGAGTGACACTCACTAAGTGGTACAAATGTTAAACGTCTTCAAATTCAATAGAATCATTTAAGAACAGATAAATAGAAGGTGAAATGTGTTTTTTCACTTGATGATTTACGATATGAATTTCATGAAAGTGTTTTATACAATCGAATAAGATTTTTATGCTATTTGCAATATTGATAAAAATTTTCTTATGAATTAAAACAAAATATACAAATACCTTTAGCAAAGCAAATGAGTAAAATGTTTTATCAGAGTATAAATTGAAATTTTAATAATATTGCATTAAAATTTTCATCTCCAAAATAACTGTTTGAACAGCTTCATAATACATAGATTATTATACAATTATGGACTTTTTACGAGGTGAATATGGTGTGATATTTTCTGAATTTGAAAATATTGACCGAGGCGACACCATATTCACCGAGTGAAAAGTCCACAATTGATTTATTATATAGTGGACTTAATCAGTATTTATAAATGTACCTTTTCAAAATGGCTGACATCGATTTTTCTTTGAAAATATTTCAAGACGTGTTAATTATTAGAATTTTCTGTCGCTGAATTATTCTGAACGTAATGGAATTCATTCAATTAGTCAAATGAAGAATATTTCAGAGTCGAAATCCGTAGATAGGCTCAAAATTCAAGAATTTGAGCTTAGCTTCAGGGTCCTTGCTGCTTTTTACGAAATGACGTTAATGACGTCACAGATATAAATTTCGCGCGTTTTTGATATTTCATAGTAAACCGGAAGCAAGAGTTTTCGCGGTAGTGATATTTAATGAAATCGCCTCTCACAGGTCAATATGATGAGACAATGACTCTTCACGTGACAATTCTCAGCCAATGAGAGTGGGAATATAAACAGACTATATAATAATCTGTGTTATTTATATTTCTACATTTTATGTACATGAGTTCATATATTGATTTTAACAGAAGTACTGTCTCAATCTTTTGACTTATTCATTTTATTTTATACAACGCGATTGTGAGACCACTGGATCGATAACCGAACCAGTGGGAGGGTTAGGCACACGTAATCCGGATAACCACACCATTTGCTACTAACCTGGCAGATGATCGTCCTAAGTCGGCTCGATTGCCCATTGGTCACATTGGTTTATGTGTTGTATTTTGTGTTAGATGTTTTGATGTCGTGTTTGGTGTTCCGTGTCCCGTTTTTGCATGTGTACTCTGTGTTTTTCACATGGGGGTGAACGTTACGTAACGGTGTCTTGTTGTGGTTGCTGCAACCGAGTTTTGTTGGAATTCTCTTCTTTCTTTTGATTTCCAAGGAGGCTACCCGACAAAGGGGAAATGAAAGAGGGGGAGGGGGTTGTGGATGTTATAAAGCATTCACGGTCGATAACTTCCACGGGAAGGATCCTCATTCTCTAGATCCGAGCATGTGTTAGTATATAGGGGATAACGCCGATAAGGAGGAGATCCCCAACATGACGACGTACAGTGATCACAGTGGCACACACCCTCACGCACACCCTCGCACACATGATACAAGGAAAACAAAGGGCAGCACAAAAACGGTCACCGGCGTGACTTGAACAAAACGACTGAGAAAACGAGCTCAATCATCATATCAATGGAACATGAGAGACAACACTTTGTTACATCAATTATCTCCTCAGACTCAGAGTCACATAGTGAAAACGAATTTCGTTTTACATATATATAGGTACATGCCACTGAAAAGAATCGGTAAGGCGCGGCAATGCCTCATAAAAACTTTAAAAAAGTATTTGATCTATGCATGTAGATCTACAATTTTGGGAAAAAATTTTCTTGACTATCTGGCAAGATCTGCATCTAAACTTACGAAAATCCAGTATTTTTAAAAAGAAAAAAACCACCTAGATATTAACACCAAGATGGCGGTGGCATTATTTGTTTTCTCACTTCCTAGGAAAAGTACAGTTTTAACTTCCTTAAAACAGGTGATACGCTGATCGATTTACACATTTGAGTATCCTGATGAAGTTTGAATAATTTCTGGCGTCATTTGAAGAAATTATGGCGATTTTCAAAATTGTGGACTTTGGCGAGTTTTTCCATGAGCAAACCACGACGTCATTTCGACGTTATCGGGGAAAATGGCGTCACAAACCTTCGCATTCAAAATGCAATAAGAACATTAATACCAAACGTATCGCATTGAAACTTTGCATGTATAAAATAGAAAATTTAATCTTCATAACAGTGAATTCGTTGACAAATTAACATTACAGGAAAGCGGATATCACTTCATTGAAAACGGACGATTTTCGAAAGAAAAATTAGAAAATATAAATTAAGCTTTGTAATATTTTTATCCAAAATTCATTCTTTCTCATTTAATCATTAAATCATCTCTGGACATTGTTGATAACTTTGTTAGTTTTTGACAAAGATTCATCTACAGGATTCCTAATAATTTTAAAGTATCAATTTAACTATGTACAGTCAATTGGCTAGAAATCGCAATTCTTTGAGCGACAGTGTCAACTTTTATTCCAATACCCTGCCTTTGTTTAAAACACAATTAATCTCATCTTTTCAATATGAAAGTGCAATACATTTATGAAGATTTTGGAAGTAAAATCAAAATTGATTTCCGAAAGCTTTACGAAAACTGAAATGACACTTTCAAAATTATGACGTCATCAAGAAATTCACGAAAGCGTCGATTAAAATCAAGGACAGATATTATTATGATTTCAGAAATTTTGAGAAAAATTGAATTTGGCGTCCAAGTGTTCCATACCATCTTAAATAACTTTAAAATTTGTGCGGGATGTTTTCTGAAGAATGATTTCCGAAAAGACAATCTAATTATTTTTTTTATTTTTCATTAAATTGCAAGTCTTGAAAAAATAAAAAAAAATTAAATTAAATTAAATTTTTTAAAAAAGCATCGTTAGGCTAAAATATTTGACAGTTTGACATTTTGTGTATTGCGTTTTACTTTGTGTATTGCCTTGTTATGTATTGGCTGTGACCTTCACCTTACCTGCTGCAAGATATCGAGGACAAGGTCGGCGCTGCAGAGATGAACTCGCTGTGCAGACAATCTTCTAGGCTTGTCAAAAGGATAAATAGTGTGTGTCATGCAAAACTGACGAAACGATCATTTTATTTATATAATCCCGATCCTCTACATGCATTGCCAAATAAGCAACCGGATTGGAAGACCGCGGAAGAAGCGGTATCTGTCATTCAATCAGGTGCGCAATTTAAGCTCGAAATGTTTCTGATCTTTTGTTTGCAGTTTGTATACAGCTCGTTATTGACTGTGCTTACTTCTAACTGAGTACTTTGCATATGTGCAATTGACTTAGAATCTGTGATCATATATGTCAAAGATAACTGATAATATATATAATGCACACAATAAACACTCCGAAACTGGCACTTGTTGGTTGATTTTGCGTGCCTTAATGCGTTGGGATCGGTTGAGTTTGGAAGGTGACAGATTTATGTTATAATGCCTAATTTTCTGAGTTGCTCTATCACTCCTCAAAGGGTCTCTAGCCAAGCAAATTTTGAGCTTCTATGACATAATTAGCTATACATCTTGCATGTAAGGAAACAAGCTTACTGTCCGCGCAGCTCACTTCAGAAACTGAATAAACATGATTTTGTCTACTTTATGATGCAAAAATTTTAATGAAGTTGATACCATTCAATAGATCTCGCTTAGTTGTAAATTTTGGTTTATGTTATATGATAGTGAATACACCAAATCAAACTTAGATGGGCTATTTCCCATGCTAATTTTTCCCGTGACGTCGTGACGCTCTCCATAGGCTCAGTGTTAAACTTGGGGACGTCATGCTGAAATTTAACATTGAAAACGCCCTATGTAAAACTTATTTTGTCTGTACAATATGATTGCATAAACCCTCGACCATGTAACATATACCAAAATTTACGACTAAGCGAGACCTATTCAATAATATAGATTTTATTTTAATTGTTGCATGAAAAAATTATAAAAATCTCCTTTATCAAGTTTCCGAAGTGAGCCGCGTGGACAGTAGGCAAGCTCTAGTGCAAAGCATCCTTGCACCTATGGGAGCTTTATCACTGACACGGCCTTTATAGAGAGCGCAGCTCGAACGGCCGCGAAGCGGCCGTTCGCGAAGCGAACTCATAGATAGAAATGTCTCCGAAAAGGATAAACAAATGAAAACCCAGTATCTACCCCTTTTACCTATCGCCATTTCTACACACTATGGTACATAAATTCTTTCTCGCACGGAAGAAGGAAGTGCGCATGTGCGTAGAAGAGGAAGCGGAAGTAAATGGATAACATATAACATACCCGTCATTTATTTTTTTTAATTAAAATAAAATGAAAGAAGATAATCGATATCTCTTTTCTCAAGCGTTTTATATCATTTAAAAAGAATTATGTGATTGAACTCACAAATATTATTTCAGTATATATATCTAGATTTATTTATTTGTAAATAAAAGTATTTGTTTTTAAAATTCGAATGACGTAACTTGCAACGTAAGTGCGCGTGAAGTTTTGTGTTCTGCTCTTTAAATGAGCGAAAAACAGAAAGACCCCCCCTTTTTTTTTTAAACGATGATTTTAGCATTAAATGAAATATTTTATCATCGCGAGGTTAGATTTAGATTGCTAAATTGACACAAAAATCGTAGTGCCACAACAGCATGCAGCAGATCAATTTCAAACGAAACTACAGAATATTCAGTAGGACTAGCTTTGATAATCAAGTCAGAAGTCAGATGACTTACCTCAAACTGGGCAAATGGTAGCGTGCCATAAGATTGCACTGTGAAGATGAATGACAAAAGTAGATCATACCTTCATCCTAAATTTTGAATAAGTCTGATCCACTAATACCCGAGCTCGTACATCCTAAATTAGACTAAAAGCTAAGAACAGTTGAGAGTGTACACACTGCATGTGCACAGTCCTTGAACTTCGTCTGCCACATGTCATAGTGCGTCATTGACTACGTCACATCGTAAATCTAGGCCACTCTCACAGCGCACACGTGTACATAATATTGTACATTGTAGATAAGTGACATGCAACTACATAGAGGAGCGGGAGGATCACAAAATGCATAGTACTTACTAAACATAGTAGATAATTTGATGATCATATGGATAATATTTAGTCCTTGGTGGATCTAGCTTTTTCAAACTCAAAGACAAGCAACGGGGATCTAGAGGGGATTGGTGGTTTGGTGGGGGAGGTCTGGTGGCTCAATTATATCGCTGTAAATTTCTTCATCTAAAGATATTGATTGAAAATATTTTTTGAATGACAAGTCGTACATGTAATCCATTTTAGGCTGATTTCTTTCTTTCTTTTTTTTTTTTTTTTTTTTTTTTTTTTTTTTTTTTTTTTTTTTGGTCTTTTGGAAAGTTGAGGGATATTTCTGAGCCCTTGTTAAGCCATGCAGCCAAATTTTTGCCCCGTGACTCACCCCCTCCGCTCTCCCCTGTTAAACACTTCCTCACAATAATTCAATGCGCTGCACTGAACTAGCTAATAATGTCTTTTACGTAAGATTTTCACGAAAACTTTGCTGTGTTGTCCATAAATTGAAAGCTCACAGTTTTTAGCTCACCTGAGCCATAGGCTCAAGTGAGCTATTGTCATAGTGTTGCGTCCGTCGTCCGTCGTCGTCGTCCGTCGTCCGTCGTCGTAAACTTTTCACATTTTAAACTTCTTCTCCAGAACGGCTGAAGGGATTTTGATGAAACTTGGTAGGTATGAAGTACTCATGGTCCCCTACAAGTGTTGTTGTTTTTCGTCCGGATCTGTCAATAGGTGGCGCCACCACAGCCAAAAGTAGGTCACGGGGGGTACCCTCCTTTGACAAACTTCTTCTTCAGAACCGAAGCATGTATCGACAAACCGAAAGCATCAGGATGATCTAGAGAGATGTCTTAAGAAGTGTTGTTATTTTTGGTTCCACTTCGAAGTCAAATTTTTGACGCGTTTTTGACGTCTTTTCGGATTTTGTCAGAAATGCACATTTTTGCACTATTTCTTTAAATAACTCAATAAGTGTATGATTTTACACACTCATTTACTACATATTTATCATATTTAACTTACTTAATGCTTTGATATGTATTTTATGCTTAAAATTTATTTTTTTGATTTTTTATGAATTTTTTTCTTATGTAAAAAGGAAGGGGGGGGGGGGGGGGTTTTCATACATTTTCTGCTTCTTTTCTATAACCACTCTTCAGATTGTCATGACAATTTGTAGGTATGAGGTACTCATGCATGGTACCCTACAAGTGAAAGAATTTTGTCAAGATATCCACTTTTGGATTTTTAAGGAATATTTTTTAAGATTGTACATAGGTATAATGTATGTTTTCCATGCCAAATGGACCCATGGGGAGTAGCTTCAAACCCCGGCGGGACCCCAACAATTTTTTTTTCCCCTTTTCAGTTTTTTTTCTCTTTTTATTTTTATATTTATCGCTAGAAATGAAACTGTGAAAGAATTTTGTCAAAATATCAACTTTTAGATTTTTAATGATTTTTTTAAATAAGACAAGGTATAGCTAGTTTGGCTTTGTGTACTTATTTTCATACTTCGAATTAACTTGGCCACATACGCTATCAAATATACGCTGAATTTATTTTTAAGATGTTGACTTTTTGTGTCGCCTGCGAAGCACAGCTGTTTGTTGTTGTCTGTTGTTCGTCTGTCCGTCCATCCGTCCCTCCGTCTGTCCGTCTGTCTGTCACACTTGGGTGTCACACCCAATAACTTTTGATTGGTAAGTGATAGGGCTTTGATATTTCACATGTGTATTTCTTGTGACAAGACCTTCATACACATATCATAATTTTTGACCTTTTGACCTTGACCTAGATTTTTGACCTACTTTTCTAAAAATCTAATATTGGCTATATCTCTTGATTGATTAGTGATAGGGCTTTGATATTTCACATGTGTATTCCTTGTGATTAGATCTTTCTACACATGTAATGTTTGACCTTGTGACCTTGATCTAGATATTTGACCTACTTTTCTAAAAATCTAATATTGGCTATATCTCTTGATTGGCAAGTGATAGGGCTTTGATATTTCACATGTGTAATCTTTGTGACAAGACCTTTCTACGCAATTCATATTTTTTGACCTCGTGACCTTGACCTAGATATTTGACCTACTTTTCAAAAAATCTAAGATTGGCTATATCTTTTGATTGGTAAGTGATAGGGCTTTGATATTTCACATGTGTATTTCTTGTGACAAGCCCTTTTTTCACATACTATATTTTTTAACCTTATGACCTTGACCTAGATATTTGACCTACTTTTTAAAAAAAACCAAGATTGGCTATATCTATTGATTGGCAAGTGATAGGGCTTTGATATTTCTCTTGTGTATTCCTTTTGACAATACCTTTCTACGCATACCATAATTTTGACCTCATGACCTTGACCTAGATATTTGACCTACTTTTCAAAAAAATTAAGATTTGCTATATCTTTTGATTGGTAAGTGATAGAGCTTTGATATTTCATATGTGTATTCCTTTTTGTGACAAGGCCTTTCTACACATATCATAACTTTTGACCTCATGACCAAGACCTAGATATTTGACCTACTTTTCAAAAAATCTTAGATTGGCTATTTCTTTTGATTGCTGAGTGATAGGCTTTGATATTTCACATGTGCATTCCATGTGACAAGACCTTTCTTCACATACCATCATTTTTAGCTCACCTCGACGAAGTTGAGTGAGCTTATGCTATAACCCCACGCGTCCACGTCCGTGTCTGTGTCCGCGTCCGTGTCCGCGTCCGGTTAAGAAGTTTGGGGTAGCTCAGTATCTGACAAAGTACTAACGCTACAGTAACCAAACTGGCACAAGTGATTCATCTTTGGATGCTGAGGTGAACCCATGCATCGTATGCAGCATCTGACCTACATTTTCCGCTTGAGTGACTTGGTTAAGAAGTTTGGGGTAGCTCAGTATCTGACAAAGTACTGATGCTACAGTAACCAAACTGGCACAAGTGATTCATTTTTGGATGCTGAGGTAAACCCATGCATCGGATGCAGCGTCTGACCTACATTTTCCGCTTGAGTGACTTGGTTAAGAAGTTTGGGGTAGCTCAGTATCTGACAAAGTACTGATGCTACAGTAACCAAACTTGCACAAGTTATTCATCTTTGGATGCTGAGGTGAACCCATGCATCGGATGCAGCATCTGACCTACATTTTCCGCTTGAGTGATTTGGATAAGAAGTTTGGGGTAGCTCAGTATCTGACAAAGTACTAATGTTACAGTAACCAAACTTGCACAAGTGATTCATCTTTGGATGCCGAGATGGACCCATGCATCGGATGCAGCATCTACTTTTTCCACTTGAGTGATTTCGCTTTTAAAAGCCAATATTGAGCAGAGTATAAGTGCTACATGTACCAAGCTTGCATATTGGATGTATCTTTGATCAAACTTTCATAAAATGACCTTGACCTACTTTTTCCGCTTGAGTGATTTTGCCTTTAAAAGCCAATATTGAGCAAAGTATAAGTACTAGATGTTCCAAACTTGCATATTAGATGTATCTTTGATCAAACTTTCATAAAATGACCTTGACCTACTTTTTCCGCTTGAGTGATTTTGCCTTTAAAAGCCAATATTGAGCAAAGTATAAATGCTACATGTACCAAACTTGCATATTGGATGTATCTTTGATCAAACTTTCATAAAATGACCTTGACCTACTTTTTCTGCTTGAGTGGTTTTGCCTTTAAAAGCCAATATACATGTACTAAGAAATATGTTTGAATTGAATTTTGCTGTCACGAGGTGAGCTTCGTAATCTGTGATTACCTATGTTTTACCTCGTGCACTTGCCCTATATATTTGACCTACTTTTCAACAAATCTATGATTTGCTGTATCTTTTGAGTGGTAAGTGATAGGGCTTTGATATTTCACATTTGTATTCCTTATGAAAAGACCTTTCTAAACATTCCATAATTTTTAACCTAGTGACCTTGCCCTTGATATTTGACCTAATTTCAATAAAAAAAAAATCCGCTACGCAGGCAACACAAGCATTCCTTGGATTGCTTTTTTTTCATACATGCATATTTCAGAACAATTTCCCTATTTAATGATTATTTTCTCTGTCTTATTTCTGTATCTATGGTAAACATAGTCGCCATATATCTTGTGTTACAGATTTGATTGGTTCAATACCTCCTTGCCCCTTTAGTAGGGGTAACTACAGGAAATAAAAAGGTGCACACTAAAAATTTTGACTGACTTGAAATGCCCGGAAGTCTGTAAAATTGGTCTTTTTTGATTGCGAATCTTTGGCACGCATAAAAATGTAAAGAAAAAGGGGGGGGGGGGGGGGTCATGCATGTCCTTTTTTCGCAAATTTCACTTTTTTTACAGGAACTCTGCGTCCTCATCAAAATGTTCCAAATTTTGCATATTTTCAAACCTATCTGTAGATTGCATAAAAGACAAGATCAAGTTCGAAGTTAAATTTATCACGACTATTGATTCAATATGCTAAAATACATTTTCCAAGCACCGCATTTCAGCATATTTACCGAAAATAATTTGTCCAAGTGGCTTCACTGGGTCATGAGGTTTGATACACCGTACACTGCTGTTTGGAATATAAATTGGCTCAATTTCTGCACAACGTCACTTGAATTGATATTGTCCGCTAACAACTTGTCTGTGTTAATTGGATTAACACGATTTTGACTGTACGTTACATGTATTAAGATGAAATCAATACTATTCAAAAGCTCTCATTCATAGATTTCTGTATAATTTAATATGAATAAAGGCAAAACCGAAAAGTCTTTGTTTTTTATGCTTCCGGAATCAAAGATACGGGGGGCATATAGTTTTTGGCCTGTCCGTCTGTCTGTTTGTCCGAAAAACTTTACATTGGGCATAACTTTTGATAGGAAGGTGATAGAGCTTTCATATTTCACATGTGTATTCCTTGTGACAATACCTTTCCATTGATACCAAAATTTTTGACCTCGTGACCTTGACCTGGACCTTTGACCTACTTTTCAAAAACTTTAACATTGGGCATAACTTTTGAATGGTTAGTGATAGGGCTTTCATATTGTACATGTGTATTCTTTGTGACAAGATCTTTCCATTGATACCAACATTACTCTGACCCTGACCTCTCACATACTTAACAGAAAATGGTGTTTATACCAACAAAGATGCCACCGCAGGGCATTCGTGTTTCACAAACACAGGCTTTATTATTTTTTGGCATACTAGCTATTAATAATGAAAGGTTTGGTGTTCAATTTTAAATAAACTTAATTTATGAAATCATTTCATTGTTTTATTCTGTTTCTGTTGCACATTAATGTGGAATTTTACAAAATGATTTTATTTTTGATGTTGCATAATCGAACTATACTAGCTGGGGCATATGACTTTGGATCGCATAATCCATCTTTTCAAATCAGTAAAAAAGTTGTTGTTTTGAAATGTGACTATTTTCTCTTGTTTGTACTTTTAAAGGTTGTCTGAAAAAAAAACTTGTCTGCATCCGGCAAAAATCTTGTTAGAAAGGTTGTGGGCTAAAATCCTGGTACTGGCACTATCAGTATTCAATGTCAGTATGTCAATTAGAGCGTGCATGGGTATCAGGTGAGCGTTGTGCCCCCTGGGGCTCTTGTTGTAAATTCTTCAACCTTTTTATTAATTCAAGCCAGTTATAGTTCTTTATTTTCTCAATATACGAGGTTATGAAATTAATAACTTGATCAATATGAGCAACAGTCAATCAGTTTCGATATATACAGCGATGATTCGTTAGTCCGGACAAATTGGTCCCCGGAGGAAATTTTTAGCGCAAAATTCCGAGGGGGGGGGGTTCAGATTTTTATGTGTGCTTGTGTCGTTATATTGTAAACATATCGTAATTTGATCATATGTTTATTTCTTGAAAATAATAATTTTCTATATCTTTAGATTTTTCTTTAAAACATGAGAGCTACAAGAAAGGTGGAGGCACTGATGTCGGAATTTGTCTCCGCTCTATTGTATTCGTAAAATCGTCTAGAATGCAATAATTTTTCTCATCATTGAAAATGAAGGTAGTTTCATTTCTTTGTAAATCTAATTGAATTAATAGAAATGAATAAAAATAAAATGAAAATAAAGATTAAACGAAAGTTGCAAGGGAGGGGTGTTCCGTTTTATTTGGCTCACTGAATAAGTGATTTTCTATATAAAACGTACGTTACTTCACTATTAATATAGTAATGAAATTTTATCTTAACAGAGAACTTTATAAGTTTAGATAAATATTTGAATTTTTAATGAATGTAAGCTCTCCTATAGGCTTTGCCTATGTTCATATTACTGTATACGTAGAATCATTCGCTGTGCATTAATTAACCTTTGCTACTTTCACGCTTTGTCTGGTACCGCAAAAGTTTGTCTCATTGAATGCAATTACCAAAGGGTATAACTCAATGAGGAAAGTGGCTGATCCGCGAATCATTGTCCATGCCAAAAGTTTTTGTTTTATAAAACCGCAAAAGAAAATAAAGCGAATGTTTCTACTTATACAGTACATAAGGTATGATTGTGTGTTCACTACGAGAAATATTACAAAATTTTTTTATGGCTTCATACGTTTTATCTTTCCTGGAATCGTTTGAAATTGAATTCTGAGGAAAAAGAAAATCTGAAAAGAGTGTCTTTATTGACGAATCACCTTTCCCGAAAGTGTCTGCAAGATTCTTGCAGAAAAGTATAGTTCTGCTGCAGTCTTCCAGTGATTGGGATAAGCATGCCCCCTGCGCCATAGTCACATTCAATTCTAAAATGTCACATTTAAATTTTACTTAGTGCGCCAATGTGGCACATTAAATTTTAAAACAAATTGTGGAAATCTTCTGTTCTTTTATTCAACATGGTGATGAACATATTCAGTTATTTAAAGTTCTGGATGCGATTTTTCCTATCAATTGATACACAAGACAGCAATTTGAAAGTGTCATTTATTCAAAACACCATCGTTTCCTATTGCAACAATCCCTATTTCAAAACATCATACATGTATGTACGTACAAATGGTATTCACCAGTTCAGACGAATCATGGACTTAATTTGTTAACAAAACGCAAACATACAAAGTTTTGTCATGAGATTTGGATGTACTGTAGTTTACGACAATTTATAACAGAATTCGTATTTTGTGGAGGGATGGGGTTCAGGCAAATTTTGAATTATAAATTCATGTTTAAAGCACGCAACGAATATTTAAGAAGATCTTTTGAGACTGTTTTGGCCAAATGCGTCCCCCTATTTCCTATGTTTAAGTGCAGAAAAGTCCGTCCAGACAATTGGAGCGGCGGGTGATGCAAATTATATGTTCTTGCTTGTTTGTGTGCTTGGGGGGGGGGGGGGGGGGGGGGGGGGGGGGTTGCAAATTGCTCATGGCACATTCATTTTGTAAATAGCACATTGATGTCCTA